>JAWQFJ010020599.1:10000-34558 GCA_034096865.1 Theodoxus fluviatilis | reverse complement strand
TTAAATGCGGATCAACTTATGAACAAGCGTTCCGAACTGAAGGCCTGCATTGCGATCAACAACCCAGACATTATCGGCATCACAGAGGTAAAGCCCAAAAACAGTCGATTCCAAGTGGAGGAGTGTGAGATTGCAGTCGAGGGGTATGATGTTTTTCACAATCTGGAAGCCCAAGGAAGAGGAGTAGCACTTTACACACGTAAAGACTTGAAAGCATCTCCCTGTGAAGCACTGACCTCTGACTTCACTGAACATGTTTTTGTCGAATGTCGAAAAGGAGAAACAAAGCTGCTCATAGGTGTGATCTACAGGAGTCCAAACAGCGCGTTAGCAAACACGGACAAGCTGAATGCTCTGCTAATGTCAGTTAGCGAATTGGACGCCTCGCACAAGATTGTGCTGGGGGACTTTAACTTCCCCGAAATCAATTGGGTCACAGAGAGGTGTGAAGCAGGACCCAGCCACATAGCGACCAAGTTCTTGAAAGCTGTGAAAGATGCCTTCCTGATCCAACACCAGAAGGAACCCACACGCTACCGGGAGGGAGAACGCTCAAATGTTGTGGATTTAGTCCTTACAAACAGAGACGATATGGTCCTTGACATTACCACAACGGCAGGCCTCGGGAAAAGCGACCATTTTGCGCTTATTGCCAGCCTGTCTTTCGCATGTGATGCCCCACAACCCAGCGCACCACGCCTAAATTACAGGAAGACCGACCTCAACACCCTGAGAAACGAACTGAGACAAGTTAGGTGGGAGCAGGAACTGAAAGACCTGACAGTCAATGACACATGGCAGAAGATCAAGGATGAAATAAATTTGGCAGCAAAGAAATCAACACCATTGAGCCGCTGCTCGACGAGAAGAGGAAAAGTGTGGATGGACAGAGGGACCCTGGCATCAGTAAGAAGGAAACACAAGCTATTCCGCAGATGGCAGGAAACTAGAGAGGGACAAGACTACCTTGTGTACGTCAAAGCAAGAAACCAGGCCAGAAAAGCATGCCGCAAAGCACAGAGAGACCTGGAGGCCACAGTGGCGATGGAGGCTAAGACTGATCCCAAGGCTTTCTGGAACTATGTGAAGTCCAAGACCAAGTCACGCACGGGAGTGGCGGACCTGAGGAAGGAGGACGGCTCTAAGACCGTAAACGACGAAGAGAAGGCTGAGGTCCTGAACCAGTTCTTTCAAAGTGTTTTTACAACCGAGGATGACGGCCCACTACCCAGACCACCAGAATACAGTTTCACGGAAGAGCTGACAGACTTGGATATTTCTAGGGACGAAGTGAAGAAACGACTTAAGGGCCTACACACCAGTAAAGCACCGGGTCCCGACGGTATCACACCATACATCTTGTCCGAGGCTGCCGAGGAGTTGGCCGACCCTATCGCTCACCTTTTCAGGCTCTCACTTGACATGGGGAAATTACCAGATGAGTGGAAGCAAGCCCTAGTCACCCCCATCCACAAAAAGGGAAGCAAGACAACAGCCAGCAACTATCGACCTGTAAGCTTGACATGCATCCTCTGCAAGGTTATGGAAAAGCTGGTGAGAGACAAAATAATGAGCCATTTACAGAGCAACTCGCTTATCAGCAAAGAACAGCATGGTTTCATCCCGGGGAGGTCGTGCGTCACGCAACTTCTGGAGGTGTTGGACACGTGGACAAGCATTCTCGACGAAGGAGGAGGGGTGGATATTGTCTACATGGACTATCAAAAAGCGTTTGATTCTGTGCCCCACCGACGTCTACTGAAGAAAACGGAGGCCTTTGGCATCAGAGGTAAGGTACTGAAGTGGCTGGAAAACTTTTTGACAGACAGGAAGCAGAAAGTCGTCGTGAACGGCACACAGTCGCAGGAGGCGCAGGTGACCAGCGGGATCCCACAAGGATCTGTAATCGGGCCGATAATGTTCGTCCTCTTCATAAATGACCTTCCCACCATCACAAAGTGCCCAGTCAAAATGTTCGCAGACGATACCAAGCTGTACACCAGGAGTGACGTTGAGGGGGACCGCAGGACTTCCAAACTGACCTTGACAAACTACAGATCTGGTCTGAAGAGTGGCTTCTAAAGTTCCACCCGCAGAAATGCAGTGTTGTGAAGATGGGGTCCAAAAAGACACAAGCGACATACTTCATGAACAGTAAAGATGCTGATGGAAAACCCCAGAGATTGCAGCTTGCGGAGAGTGGTGCAGAAAAGGACCTCGGAGTGATGATTGACAGCACACTATCCTTCAAGGATCAAGTAGCACATGCAACATCGAAGGCAAACCGTGTCATTGGAGTCATCCGCCGGTCTTTCGACTATCTGACAGAGCAGACCTTCGTCCTGCTGTACAAAAGCTTGGTGAGACCCAGATTGGAGTACGGCCACTGTGTCTGGCAACCACACCTGAAAACGCTATGCAGTGACATCGAGGACGTCCAGCGTAGGGCAACCAAACTGCTGTCATCACTCAGAAATAAGACGTACCCAGAGAGACTCCGAGCACTAAAACTCCCAACCCTGGAGCACAGACGCAAGAGAGGAGATATGATAGAGGTGTACAAATACCTCCATGGTTGCTACGATGTGCAGGAACCAACGTTCAAGCTGTCCAGCAACACTGATCTGCGTGGAAACTCGCTGAAACTCCATAAAGACAGTTTTCGGCTGAACATCAGGAAGAACTTCTTCTCACAACGTATCATCAAAACCTGGAATAGCCTACCAGATGCAGTTGTCACAGCTGCCTCAGTCCATGACTTCAAAGTTGCACTCGACGAACACTGGAAAGATCTCCCCACCCTCTACACACCAAAATATGCAATAGATCTAGTAGTTAGCCCGTCACGCATTGCAGCAAAGTTAGTTTATCACATGGAACGTCGAACAGGCCTCACAAAAGGCCTCAAACGTCGTAAAAGTCAAGTCAAGTCAATGCGCAGTAGTGATGACCACTGATGAGGGAGGTCACTTCAGGGGAGTTCAGAAGGCGCAGTGCTTCAAAGCGCTTACTCAGCGCTTAATGTGATTCACTCCTGAACGGCAATTTGGGGCGTGCGTCACTCAGCGCTGTGAATCACCAATCCGACGTGCAGCAGGATGATTTCGCATCAATTCAAAATGGTGTCTTCGATCCCGCACTGGCCGTCGACGCGTACAATAACCCTCAGAAACATCATTTTGGGACTGGAACGGGCTTTATTTGCCCCAAGCGCCCTGTATGCGCGAGTAATGGCAAGTAAGGATGACACCGTAGTGGACTTTATTCATGCAGAATACATGTAAACGTGCATAAACGATGTCTGTGGCAAAGAAAATACTTTCTAAGTTTCTTCGCGTCTATCAACACAACATGGGGCGCAGAAGATTTACCTCCCCTTTAACAAGTGAAGCGCTGCACAAAATCTGGGGCGTTCAGGAGTGGCATGAAGCGCTCAATTGCCAACATGAAGCGCTCAATCAGCGCTGAGTACTTCTGAATAAGCCTTCTGTCTGGAAGTTGACCCTGCGGCTGCTTTCAAGGTGAAGGTCGATTAGTTACTTGTTCAACATGGCGTCCTACAGTTCACACAGAGCCTTCGCATAGAAGACGTTGTTAAATATCTGTCTAGAAAGAGCAAGAACCGACTGTGTGTACGGCAAGGATCTTCCGGTGCGGTAAGTGAGTCTTTCTTGGTCAGACGCTGCCAGCCACTGTGTTTGCGGTTCTGTCCCGTCGATTAGGAGGAGTCGTATTCGTTCCCAGTGCAGACTTGAAGCGTATCTTATGTACAGTAACTCGTTGAGCGCTGTGTAAAACTAAAACCGTTAAAGCTTCTCTAGAGTGTCTGCAGTGTAGAGCACAGCATAATATTCAAAGGATAAACAGACGGATTCTTGATTGTTTATTTTTCTTGATGTTACAATTCTTAACAGATCTGCAAGACTGCATATAAAAAGAAATGAGAATGAGGAATTTGATTTTAAAAATACAGTATATAGGCCGGAGACGCGTTGTCGTCACTTCCGGAGTTATATGTAGAAGCCACGTGCTTTCAGCTATGTTGGTAGGAGGCGAGCGCTGTCTGCTAAGTTGTGCTTCGGTAGACATGCAACCGTGCCGACTTCTTGCTGCGTGAAAGATTGTTTCAATAACCAACAAAAGACAAATAAAGAGGAGTCAAACGCTCCTACTACCGTATACCATCACTGAAAACCAATCAAGGTCCGATGGTGCAAAGGGTGACCGAAGCCAGACGAAGAAGCTGGATTTTTTTTTTACATACACGTAAGAGCTCTGACCTTCCAGACACACCCGGCGAAAATGAGCAGACATCTCCCACAAATTCTCATACAAAGAATCGATAGGCTTTCAAAGACCTATAATTCTTGAACTCTTTCAAAGTGTATGCCGATGTTGAATGTTCCGAATACATCATACTTTAATAAGTCTGTGGCACTCTATCAGTCTATGGCTGAATGTTCCTCAATTTTGGATCAAGTTGATCCTTTGTCAACTGGTATGGATGGATGGAGTTTTACGGCCTATCAGCCTTTGTGGGCTAAGTAAGGCCACTGAGCACGAAAACCACTAGAATAGTTCCGAGTCAGCAATCAAGTCACAATGTCCCTAGTTATTCGCCTCTTAGAATCGCGTAGGGAGACGCGATTACCCCCAACCCTCAACCTCAGGGTATGGATCGAGCCAGCCGATCACCTCAATTTTGTTGAGGTATCATAGACGGCCATCGGGCTTGAGAGAGTCTACGTAACGCTTTTTTTCCTCGCGGACATCACCATAGACAGAAAATGCATAAACTAATACTGATTTAGATGTTGGTTTCTTGGACTAGCGGGCTTACCAAGTTCTTTGTTTTTAACATTTGGATATTTAGAAGAATTTTTTTTTAATGTATATGTCATTGTACCTTTTTTGACTCACATGCGAAGCAAAAGTGAGTCTATGTACTCAGCCGTGTCGTCCGTCCGTCCGTCCGGGCGTCCGTCCGGGCGTAAAAAACTTAAACGTTGGATTTTTCTCGGAGACAACACCAAATGTGGCATGATGGTGTATGATGACAAAGTCTCAAAAAACATACATAGTGACTTGACCTTGCTTCAAGGTCAAGGTCACAGGAGCCATAAATGTGGTCTCAAAAACAGTCATTTTCCACATTTTCCAAATTTTCTCCCACGTTATTGAGAATGGCGACCTTAGCTACAAGTGGTATATAGGTCAAAGCAAGCCCTATCTTTTGATACCAGTTTGGTTGACCTTGCTTCAAGGTCAAGGTCACAGGAGCTCTTCAAAGTTGGATTGTATACATATTTTGAAGTGACCTTGACCCTGAACTATGGAAGATAACTGTTTCAAACTTAATAATTATGTGGGGCACATGTTATACTTTCATCATGAGACACATTTGGTCACATGTCATCAAGGTCAAGGTCACTTTGACCCTTATGAAATGTGACCAAAATGGGGTAGTGAACCACTAAAAGTGACCATATCTCATGGTAGAAAGTGCCAATAAGCACCATTGTGCTTCCTATGTCTTGAATGAACAGCTTTTTGTTGCATGACCTTGGATGACCTTGACCTTGGGTCAAGGTCACATGTATTTTGGTAGGAAAAATGTGTAAAGCATTTCTTTGTGTATGATGTCATTGCAAGGTTTAGTTGTTTGACCTTGACCTTGAAGGTCACCTGAAGGTCAAGGTCATATAAAGGTCAAGGTCAAGCATGTGAGTCGTATGGGCTTTTGCCCTTCTTGTTTGCAGTTACGTCAAGTTCCATTTTGGAATTTTGCTTCTCTGGTACACTATCTACCCATTTTAGTATGCTTAAGAAATTGTACATTCTTGTGACAATTAGACTGACTATCAGAATTCTCTCTCTCTCTCTCTCTCTCTCTCTCTCTCTCTCTCTCTCTCTCTCTCTCTCCCTCTCTCTCTCTCTCTCTTACCACACTTGAATATTTTGCCTCAAGGGCTGAATGTAAGAAAGGCACAACTGCCTTATTCACTACCCTTGTAAAATAAAAAAAGAAAGGAGCAGATAGCGAAACCATCCCTCGCCCATTGAGTTTTGATGCGTGACCGGGACACTCTCCATAGTGTGTTTTGTTTGCGTCGTAAGGTTTGAGCACTAGCTGTAAGTGTAAAAATGTTCAGTTATTAATATAATTGGTGATTTTAGTTGTAATGAAACTTTGTTATGTGTTTTAATGCCTTTTTCTTGTCATTATAACATCATCGACCCGATCTTACAAGTTATACATTACGCTGAGTGCGGGCAAGTTTATCATGCACTCATCGACTCGATGATCTTGACTTTTCGGTCCTCACCAGACCAGGAAAATGAAATTGTCAATTCAAGCCAGAACTAATCAGTTATCTGCTGCCACTCATTCAAGCTTTACATGAAACATTATATCACACTTACTCGGTCGTCTGCTGGCGTAGTGGCTACCAGACCTGGGTACCCGTACGAATTTTGCGTATTAATACGCAAGAAAAAATGGAATACGAAAATTACGCATGCCTCTGAAAAAATACGAGGGAAAAAAATGCAGCTGTTGCGTATTCCTAAATGTGCAATTTCACGTGATAAAGTCCACGTCTGGCACGCGTGGCCCATATCCAAAACGGTGTTCCAGCCAAGGGAGAGCGGAACAGACAGTTGGAATCCTCTGAGTTTACTTTAGAGATAAATCGGGGTTAAAATAACTCGCCATTCTGGATACAGGCCCTGTTTCCATTGAAGTTTGAGTGTCTCTCTCTCTCTCTCTCTCTCTCTCTCTCTCTCTCTCTCTCTCTCTCTCTGTCTGCCTCTCTCTTCTCTGTCTCTGTCTGTCTGTCTGTCTGTTTCTCTCTCTCTCTCTCTCTCTCTCTCTCTCTCTCTCTCTCTCTCTCTCTCTCTCTCTCTCTCTCTCTCTCTCTCTCTCTCTCTCTCTCCCCCTCTCTTTCTGTCTTTCTCTCACACTTTCCCTCTATGTGTGTGTGCGTGTTTGTGTGTGTGTGTGTGTGTGTGTGTGTGTGTGTGTGTGTTGCTCTAGTTGCGAACATGAACAGTGTAACAGTAATGTCGGTGAAACTCCCCGGACAGGCAAAGTCAGTACGTCAGGCGGGGTGGCGGCCACCATAAGGCAGATCGAGTGTGTGTGTGTGTGGTCAAGGGGCAGTTAACTCTTCACTTGCATTGTCACTTCAAAATTTTTTTTGGTGTCGTTGACTGACTGCGGAGTATCATTGTGCAAACCAAAAGCTGCATTTTTAAAATGTCGGTCCGCGCAAAAAATACGCACAGTTTTTAAAAAATACGCATATCTGAACCAGTGAGTACGCAGAGGCAAAATTTGGGGTAACCAGGTCTGGGCTACGGTTCGATAGCGTTCGTCTGCTACTCACATGTATACAGTGTGGTTTGTTTACTTATCTTCTGTGGGGTTTGTGCAGAAAGTATACTTTACAATAGTCTACTATGACTATTTTCGATTAGTTTTTGATCTAATTTAACTTTTTGCATGCTTTAATGCCATTCTTTTGCCACGATCTAGCGATAATCACTCCTCAACACGGACCCGAAACATACCCCACATATAGCACCGAAAGTTTTGTAACCTACCATAATGGCTGTGCTGCTAATTACCATATGACCCCTAGTGAACTCTTCTCCAGCCATAGCTAAGCATATCCCCTCTAACCAAAAAATTGTTATATCTGAAAAAGCAAATCTTTTAATTTAAGTAAATCCAAAACACAACATTTTAGCAAACATTTTAAATAAAAATTTTATACAGTCTTTGGCTAAACACACAGTAAATTACTGTCACTGCTTTTGTCCCCCTGTAGGTTGGGGGTTAAGAATTGACCTACCGCTTCTCCCTACAAGATGAGAGGAAGAAATAGGACACAGTGATGACATTTGCGCCTACTTCAAATCCTTCTGGTAATGTTCATGCAGACAGGTCATAAAACTCCATCTATCCATCCATTCATCCATCACTGCTTTTTTGGTTATCAGAAGAAGTGAGCCTGTTTAACTGGATATTAATGTCTCCAATTTGCTCACTCTGTTTAACTTGATGAATATTTTTATAAAACAGGAAATTTCTCAAATGCCCTGCTCTCCCCTACTTCTTGTATTGCATACTGCTTTGGAGAGAAATTTCTGCCCAACATTGAACTTGAAGAGGAAATGTTGTTAACAGTTTGGGTACTGTGTAAGCCTTGCAGGGTCTGCCCATAGAAGCTACACCACTGAAAGTCATGTCACTGACATTGTCAGAGAATAAGCTTTGTATCTATTATTTAACAAAAGAGTGGAATCTGCAAAAACAGCTGTACAAAATGAAGTTTTTGAAGCACATTTTACAAACCTTCCCAGAATAGTTGTCCCTGAAAGCCTGTACTGTATGCCAAAGTTGAAAAGTGACAGAATGAAATATTTCAACGGAATGACATATACTTGATATTACAAGGATTTTGATGTGTTCTGTTTCAGAAGAAGTGCTATGCCCAGACAGCCTGGACTGGTACAGGTGGCAGGCTGCAAGGCAAGACAGGACAGGAGCCTCTTGCCTCCACCCTTGGTGTGTGCAGTGGCAGCCCCCTAGTGGAGTGCAGGTGTCCTGGCCTTGCCTGTGCAGAGGCAGCCCTCCTTGGCCAGACTGGGGCCAAGCCAAGGCCTGGAGGAGTGGAAGGAAGGCCTGGCCACAGTGTGGCTGAGCTGGACAAGCCCAGTGGCTGAGTGCAGGTGGAGGAAGTGTGCTTGAGCTGAGTACAGCAGGTAGCTTCAGTTCAGTGTTGCTCATGTGAAGCTTGTGGCTGGAGTTTTACTGTTGTATTCTTAGTTGTTTTTTCCACTGAGGAGCACTAGCTTACAGCATGAGCATGGAGGAGGACATTGATTGGCTGTTTGATGACACATGTGTAAGTGTTGAGTCTCTGTCATCTAACCATGACTTGAGGACTGAGGTGAAACGTGAGCCATGCTCTGAGGATGAGCTGCATGATGGGACAGGTGTAGAAGCAGAGAGCACTGTCCAGGAAGAAGTGCAAGTGAAGGTGGAGAGACAAGATGAGACAGTTACTAGCATGGAGGAAAATACTGACTGGCTGTATGACAACCCACTTCCATCTGAGGGCTTGTCAGGTTGTGAGCATGACTCTAGGACTGGAGAGAAACACAAGGCAGGTTTTGAGGACCAGCTGCATGATGGGAGTGATGTGGAAGCAGACAGCACTGTCAGGGAAGAAGTGCAAGTGAAGGTGGAGAGAGAAGACAAGGCAAGTGTGATGCAGTCTTTGTCTTCCCCTGCTGACTGTGGTGTCAGTGTGTGGAAATGTGACAGGGCTGAGGAAAGCGGTGAGTGTGGCAGGCCTGGGATGGTGGGTGAAAGGATCAGGAGAAAAGGACAGGAGAAATGCTGCCTTCTGCCATATGTGTTACTGAGAAGAGTGCCCGAGACTGGCTGTGGGTCTGTACAGGGAGAGCAGTGCAAGGCTGAGGTGTCTGCTTGTGGGTGGCAGCAAGCAGTGGGTGAGGGAAGCAGTGAGGATGCCAGGGCTGGGATGGTGGGTGAAAGGATCAGGAGAAAAGGACAGGAGAAATGCTGCCTTCTGCCATATGTGTTACTGAGAAGAGTGCCCGAGACTGGCTGTGGGTTTGTACAGGGAGAGCAGTGCGAGGCTGGGGTGGCTGCTTGTGGGTGGCAGCAAGCAGTGGGTGGGGGAAGCAGTGAGGATGCCAGGGCTGGGATGGAAGGTGAGAAGTGCAAGAGAGGTGGACAGGGTAAATGCAGTCTGCTTCATTATGTCCCATTGGAAAGACAGCCCAAGGCTGAGCCTGGGTTTGCACAGGGAGAGCAGTGTGTGGAAGGGGTGGCTGAGAGGGTGCAGGCAGTGCACCCACAGGTGAATGTGAACAAAACAGGGGATCTTTTGAGTCGGTGGAGGCGGCAGGAGGAAGAGGGGATAGATGTGAAGTGGGATGGTGTGGGGCAGCCCCTGGCTTCCTACAAGATGGAGGTGAATGCTGGGTCTTGTGAAGAGAGAAGTGTGACAAGGCTGGGTGAAAGGGAGAGGCAGGAGGTAGAGGAAGATGTGCATTTGCAGGCCAGGGCTGAGTCCAGTGTGGCTATGACTACCTCATCCATGTTTGTAGAAGTGATGTCTGCATTCAGCTCGACCCCTGTGGCAAGCAGCAGCTGCCCTGAAGTGGCCGAGCCAGAGCCATGTGTGTCCAGTCAGGAGACAGCACAGTTGTCCCCCCTGGAGAAAAGGCACCATAGTCCTCCCCGGCAGCAGCGGCGGAGTAGAAAGAGAGCCCGAGTGCCGAGTCCTGGCAGTGTTGTCCATCAAGAAGCAGGGGCTGTTTGTAGTCCTCATGTGAATGTGCAGTCAGCCCCTGAAGGTTTGAGGAGGCTGAGACAAGCTTGTCCCCATTGTGATTTCAGGTGTGCAATGAGAGACACGCTCACAAGACATGTGGAGAGATTGCATGCAAATTTGAGGAGTGTTTCTCCTCCCCATTGTGATGTCAGTAGCAAAAAGAAAAAGGACCTGAATGAGCACATGGAGATCACTGGTGGGGATTTGAGAAAGCATCAGTGTCCACATCCTAAGTACAATACTGGTTGCTCCACTTCCTTGCAAGCACACAAAGAAACTGTACATGAAAGTTTAAGGAAGTACAAGTGTCCCCATTGTCAGTACACAGCTGGTCACAAAAGCACCCTGCAAACACATGTAGAGACAGTGCATGAAGGTTTAAGGAAGTTCAAGTGTCCCCATTGTCAGTACAGGGCTGGTCACAAAGGCAACCTGCAAAGACATGTAGAGATAATGCATGAAGGTTTAAGGAAGTACAAGTGTCCTCATTGTCAGTACAGGGCTGGTCGCAAAGGATACCTGCAAACACATGTAGAGACAGTGCATGAAGGTTTAAGGAAGTTCAAGTGTCCCCATTGTCAGTACAAAGCTGGTGAGAAAGGCACCCTGCAAAGACATGTAGAGACAGTGCATGAAGGTTTAACTTTAAGGAAGTACAAGTGTCCTGCATTGTCAGTACAGAGCTGCTCAGAAAGGCGACCTGCAAAGACATGTAGAGACAGTGCATGAAGGTTTAAGGAAGTACAAGTGTCCTCATTGTCAGTACACAGCTGGTAAGAAAAGCAACCTGCAAAGACATGTAGAGACAGTGCATGAAGGTTTAAGGAAGTACAAGTGTCCCCATTGTCGTTACAAAACTAGTGAGAAAGGCGACCTGCAAAGACATGTAGAGACAGTGCATGAAGGTTTAAGGAAGTACAAGTGTCCTCATTGTCAGTACACAGCTGGTAAGAAAAGCAACCTGCAAAGACATGTAGAGACAGTGCATGAAGGTTTAAGGAAGTACAAGTGTCCCCATTGTCGTTACAAAGCTGGTGAGAAAGGACACCTGCAAAGACATGTAGAGACAGTGCATGAAGGTTTAAGGAAGTACAAGTGTCCTCATTGTCAGTACAGGGCTGGTCACAAAAGCAACCTGCAAACACATGTAGAGACAGTGCATGAAGGTTTAAGGAAGTACAAGTGTCCTCATTGTCAGTACACAGCTGGTACCCAAGGCACCCTGCAAAGACATATACAGAGAAAACATGAAGGTTAGAAGAGGTACCCATGTCCACATTGCAATTACAAAGCTTGTGAGAAAATCAAATGCAAAAAACACATGGAGAGTGTCCATCAAGATTCCAAAAAGGATCAGCACTCCCATTGTGAGTACCAAACTCGCCACAAACATTCACTGTGGAAACAAGTAGACAGTGTCCATGAAAGTGAGAATGTAGCAATGTCCCCATTGCAAGTACAGATCCCAATCTCAAAGTTCCTTGTGCAGACATGTTGAACAGTGCACTGTAGTTTGCAGGAGTACCAGTGTTCCAACATGGATGTAACGGACTCTGGGTGACATGTGGGGGGAATAAACAACTCATTGACTAAGTAAATGAAATAGTTTTGAATACCCAGCACAATAACATAGCATGTCCAGTATTGATTGTGACAATGGCTCATTCACTGGACACACCCCAGCCAGCCCAGTCTGTGCTGTCTAAGTAGGGCGTGCATGCTTGGCTGGTTTGAGAAGTACCTTACCAGTGATCCCATTGCTAGCACAGAGCTGCCTGTGGAGGTGATAGCAAACTACACAAAGAAACATTGCATGATGTTTCAAAGGGTCAAAGGTTGAATCTTGAGAACTGAGCCAGTGAATAAAGCAACCCAAGTAAATGTAGAGACTGTCAATGAATGTTTGAAGAGCACTTGTTTCCAGAAGCCCTGGTCATAAGTTGTGCTTGCCATTGAAGAGCTTGTGTGAAAACTACACTGAGGAAACTATTGGGAACATGCAAGTGAAATTGCAGTGGAAGTTATCTGTAGGTTGCTCAAAATTGCTCCCTGATGACAAAACCTAGTATTTTAGAAGTATTTCCTAATTTTAGTTTTGAATGTTTGACATAAGTAAGCCTACTTCAATGTCGGATTACAATTTTCAAGTCACATGCTCAGATCAAATCTGCAACTACAGACAATTTTCCAATGTGAATGTCTCAATGAAAGGGAGGCTGGAGTAAGTAGTGTTCTTTCTTTTTTCCTTAAAAAATTTCAATTTGTCTGATGTGGGGGTGGGGTGTAGCATTTAAACACTTTTTGATGAGTAGCCAAATTCTAGAAAAGGCCAAATACCTATTAGAAAGTTTTGAAGCATCCCAGACTTCTTTGTTTTGTCATCAGATAAATGAATAAATGATTGTGTCCATTTCTCCAAATGTTTCCATGTGATTTGTGAGCCTGGTTTTACTGAGATGCCCATGAATGTATATGTCTGTGAAGGCAGCACAGTTGGAAGCTGATAGGTCTTGCACACATTTGATGGAAACTACTGGCGATGTAGTTTGAAAGTTTGTTTATTTGTTCTTGTGGAAAAAACTGTCAGACAGAAAAAAGAGATGAGAATGTGTTATGTAATATCATGAGTCAGTGTGGAAGAGAGAACATTGGGTTTGCTTGTAGAAAGGAAAAAGTTCTGAGGAAAAATCTTGTGGAACAGAGCAAAACAGATGCGCTCTGTTGTTTCTGAAGCTACCTGACTTTTGAACAAGAGACTGTAGAGCACAACTTGTATTTTCAGACTTCTGTTTATCCCATGCTTCCTTTTCCTGATATGCATAGGCTTCTTTTTTCATACTGATGTTACAGTGAAAGTAAGTGTTGTCATGTAACCATTGGCCTTTATTCTTCTTACTGACTTTCTGCAGATTATGTTTTTTGACTCACGTGCGAAGCAAAAGTGAGTCTATGTACTCACCCGAAAACTTTAACGTTGGATTTTTCTCGGAGACTATAGAGTCTATCAATACCAAATGTGGCATGATGGTGTATGATGACAAGGCCTCAAAAAAACATACATAGTGACTTGTCCTTGCTTCAAGGCCAAGGTCGCAGGGGCCATAAATGTTGTCTAAAAAACAGTCATTTTTGACTCACATGCGAAGCAAAAGTGAGTCTATGTACTGAGCCGTGTCGTCCGTCCGTCCGGGCGTCCGTCCGGGCGTCCGTCCGTCCGTAAAAAACTTAAACGTTGGATTTTTCTCGGAGACTATTAAGTCTATCAACACCAAATGTGGCATGATGGTGTATGATGACAAGGCCTCAAAAAACATACATAGTGACTTGACCTTGCTTCAAGGTCAAGGTCACAGGAGCCATAAATGTGGTCTCAAAAACAGTCATTTTTCACATTTTCCCAATTTTCTCCCACGTTATTGAGAATGGCGACCTTAGCTACAAGTGGTATATAGGTCAAAGCAAGCCCTATCTTTTGATACCAGTTTGGTTGACCTTGCTTCAAGGTCAAGGTCACAGGAGCTCTTCAAAGTTGGATTGTATACATATTTTGAAGTGACCTTGACCCTGAACTATGGAAGATAACTGTTTCAAACTTAATAATTATGTGGGGCACATGTTATACTTTCATCATGAGACACATTTGTTCACATATCATCAAGGTCAAGGTCACTTTGACCCTTATGAAATGTGACCAAAATGGGGTAGTGAACCACTAAAAGTGACTATATCTCATGGTAGAAAGTGCCAATAAGCACCATTGTGATTCCTATGTCTTGAATTAACAGCTTTGTGGTGCATGACCTTGGATGACCTTGACCTTGGGTCAAGGTCACATGTATTTTGGTAGGAAAAATGTGTAAAGCATTTCTTTGTGTATGATGTCATTGGTAGGTTTAGTTGTTTGACCTTGAAGGTCACCTGAAGGTCAACGTCATATAAGGTCAAGGTCATATAAAGGTCAAGGTCAAGCATGTGAGTCGTATGGGCTTTGCCCTTCTTGTTCACATTTTCTCCATTTTCTCTGAAGTTTTTGAGATTGGATACCTGACCTATATATGGTATATAGGGCAAAGTAAGCCCTATCTTTCGATACCAGTTTGGTTGACCTTGCTTCAAGGTCAAGGTCACAGGAGCTCTTCAAAGTTGGATTGTATACATATTTTGAAGTGACCCTGACCCTGAACTATGGAAGATAACTGTTTCAAACTTAATAATTATGTGGGGCACATGTTATACTTTCATCATGAGACACATTTGGTCACATATCATCAAGGTCAAGGTCACTTTGACCCTTATGAAATGTGCCCAAAATGGGGTAGTGAACCACTAAAATTGACCATATCTCATGGTAGAAAGTGCCAATAAGCACCATTGTGCTTCCTCTGTCTTGAATTAAGAGCTTTGTGTTGCATGACCTTGGATGACCTTGACCTTGGGTCAAGGTCACATGTATTTTGGTAGGAAAAATGTGTAAAGCATTTCTTAGTGTATGATGTCATCGGTAGGTTTAGTTGTTTGACCTTGACCTTGAAGGTCACCTGAAGGTCAAGGTCATGTAAAGGTCAAGGTCAAGCATGTGAGTCGTATGGGCTTTGCCCTTCTTGTTTTACTCACATGCGAAGCAAAAGTGAGTCTATGTACTCACCCGTTTCGGGCGTCCGGGCGTCCGAAAACTTTAACGTTGGATTTTTCTCGGAGACTATAGAGTCTATCAATACCAAATGTGGCATGATGGTGTATGATGACAAAGCCTTAAAAAAAACATAGTGCCTTGACCTTGCATCAAGGTCAAGGTCGCAGGGGCCATAAATGCTGTATAAAAAACAGCCATTTTTCACATTTTCTCAAGTTTTTGAAATTGGATACCTCACCTATATATGGTATATAGGGCAAAGTAAGCCCTATGTTTTGATACCAGTTTGGTTGACCTTGCTTCAAGGTCAAGGTCACAGGAGCTCTTCAAAGTTGGATTGTATACATATTTTGAAGTGACCTTGACCCTGAACTATGGAAGATAACTGTTTCAAACTTAATAATTATGTGGGGCCAAGGACTACTACTAAAGGACGTGCACAGCGTGATTCCTGACTTCGCTAGTGGAGGCCATTGCTTCGTTTGCTAACTACCACTTTCTACCTAACACAATCATTAAAATTGAGTCCTTAGGTGCAACACAAATTGCCTAAAGCCTAGATATAGATATATTTTTAAAATTGTAGGCATGTTTAGGCTTTGAAATACCACATTTACTCGGACTGACAGCATTGCACCCTACTGTACAAGACTAGTAATAGTAGAGCTGTGTAACTTGTTAAAAAAACATTGTATTACATTTAAAAAAGTTCTTCCAAACTCCTACGCCGAATTGCGGCTAAAAATAGAACAAGGGGACTGCGGCGCCTCAAGAAAACTGGCCTCCGCTAGCGAAGTCAGGAATCACGCTGTGCACGTCCTTTAGTAGTAGTCCTTGTGTGGGGCACATGTTATACTTTCATCATGAGACACATTTGGTCACATGTCATCAAGGTCAAGGTCACTTTGACCCTTATGAAATGTGACCAAAATGGGGTAGTGAACCACTAAAATTGACCATATCTCATGGTAGAAAGTGCCAATAAGTACCATTGTGCTTCCTATGTCTTGAATTAACAGCTTTGTGTTGCATGACCTTGGATGACCTTGACCTTGGGTCAAGGTCACATGTATTTTGGTAGGAAAATGTGTAAATCATTTCTTAGTGTATGATGTCATTGCTAGGTTTAGTTGTTTGACCTTGACCATGAAGGTCACCTGAAGATCAATGTCATGTAAAGGTCAAGGTCAAGCACGTGAGTCGTATGGGCTTTGCCCTTCTTGTTTTTTGTGCTCCCTCACTTTGCTGTTAATATTTGTGAGTAGTTATTTGGGACGATGACTCAAAAAGTTCAAAATGGATTGTGATGAAATTGGGTGCAAGGTCAGGATTTCACCCCAGGAACAATCTGTGAAATTGTGGAGCTCATCTGTTATGTTGTTTTGCAATTACAAGCAGGAAGAGAATTGTTATCACACATATCACAAAGCTAATGATGTCAAACTACTGATGATGTGGGCGTATGCATTCAGCACTCATTGACCTCCAGCAGATGCTAAACTGAACTAGACTTCATGGAAGAGGAATTGTGGCTTCCTTGGTGGAGGTTCTCAGTCTCAGAGTGCTCTCTAGTATTCATGTTATCCTGACTGTTGGCTGTGTGTGTGTGTGCAAAGAAGACTGGAAACTGGAAAAAGGTGGAGAAAGCAACTGGAGAGCAGTGTACGTATGCATGTAGAGTGTCACCACACTCTCCATTTTGAAATCCCCCTGCAAGTTGGGGGTAAGAATAGACCCACTGTGTCTCCCTAAGGGGTGAAGAATAAGAGGCGAAGAACTAGGAAAGAACTAGGAAAGATGTGACTTGACTTTTCTTATTCCAACCTGCTCTAATGATTTATTGTGACCAATGGCCTTACATAGCCTACAGAGGGTGATGGTCCATAAAACTGCATCCATCCCTCCATCTTGGAAAGTGGGTGGTCTGTGTTCTTGCAGCATGTGTGTCTTGAGTGTGCTTACTGCCCTTGCAGAGGTGATGGGATGAAGCTGTAAGGTGTGGAACCTGCAGATAGCCCAAGGGCATGCAGGAAGAAGCTATACCTGACTGAACTGCTAGAAAGTGCCTATGGTTGTGAAAACTGTTCTGCCAAGTTTTGATGACTGCTTTGTGGCCATCCCCGGCGAAACGGTCTGGAATCTTTCCAGAACAATTCTAGAAATGTTCCAGAATATTCTAGAATATGACTTCTGGAACCAAAGTCCAAGGTTCTGGAATAATGACAGAAGGTTAAATGAGAATTCAAGAGAATATTCTAGAATATATTCTAGAATATTCTAGAATATATTCTAGAATATTCTAGAATATATTCTAGAATATTCTAGACTATGCTAGAATGGTAATGAATGTTCTTGAATCCTTACAGACGAAGAAGGAAACACAGTTCTAGAATAATTCTGGAATTATTCCAGATTATTCTGGAATGTTATTCCAGAATATTATAGAATACTGACAGATAATTCTGGAACAATTCAAGATGAAATTCCAGAAAACTGACTGCACATTCTGGAACAATTCAAGAACAATAATTATATTATTGAGAAGAATAATTAGGTATGAGAGTATTTTGGAATTGTTTAGCAAAAACATTCAAACAGAATATTTAGTTAAAAAACAACAAACCAATCTCTGTTAAATGTAGATTATTTAATACAGATTTTGAAATGGTACTCATCAGATGGTGTTTGAAACAACTGCACACATCAGAGATTCAGATAATATCTGAATCACCAATTTCCATCCAACTGATTTTATCAATCAAATCCCTTTCATAATTGTACCTCATACCTTGCAATTCTTGTGAGCAGTGAAGAAAGTTATTGGGGACCTAATTGTAGATGCAGGTACAGCCACAGAGAAAGGAATCTGTCTCTCGATTGCCTTGGGGAACTTAGTCTCGAAAACTACGTCGACGGAAAAGCCACTTCTGTCGCCAAAAATCTAGCTTCTCAGGCAAGCGAAGCACACCCATTGCGATGGAGAGACCGATGAAAGTTTTAATCTCAGGAACTGTCACAAGTGCCCACTTGGAGCTGGTAGGAGGTGGATTCCTCTCTCTCTCTCTCTCTCAGCATACCGATGTGTCTCTGTCACAAGCGTTCCCACATCGCGCATGATCGCGTCTGTGAAGATCAGAGAAGACATGAAGAGGTTTTGCGTCCGAGGGGATGTCAATCTTTACTCCTTGAGCGCGTCGAAAGGCGTGTCGCATACGAGAACGAAAATTTTCTGTCTGCCACGATCCTTGGAAGCCTAGAAACTCTTCCTCCGACGATTCCTCTTCCAACATCTCTCGCATCAGACATCGTCAAAATCAGCATCCATGTCGCTTCCTTCGGCCATGACGCGAAAAAAGTCAGTCGAAATCTCGACAAAAATCACCACAACACAGCTAAAACTGGTCCGATTTCGATCACAGCTAAAACTGGTCCGATTTCGAGATCAAACTTGCACAAGTTTGAAAGCGATCTAAGTGCGCGGTCTCTCTGCTTCCCAGCAGGCATTGCGATAAGTCGGCCACTTCCGTTTGCTAATGCTATTTTTAGATCTTGACGTAAATAAGGCGAGGGTATGATCAGACGCGTAATTCAGTCGCTCCCATGGACATTGTATATTGGATCCATGATCGCACGGGACTACAATTCCCATCAGTAGTCATCCACTCGGGCCGTGACAAACACTAGTTGCTCTATTATTAAATTCTGAGTTTTAATCAAGATCACTATTGTGTATTGCAAAGAAATGTGCACACTGCAACTGTGAGCGACTCAGCGAGTTATGATTAGAACTGTTCTGTGATCAGAAAATGAAAATTGTGGACAATTAAGAACTGTGAATGAACTTTAGGTGATTTAACACTAAATCTTATATTCTGTGTGTGATCACTAAAGTGTCTTGCGTGTGTGTTGAAATGCTTTATTGTTCACTTCTTTTTTTAAATATCGTTTTATTTACAATTTTCTATAATATTCTTTGAATGGTCTTGTTCTAGAAAAATATTCTAAGAAAAAGTAATGTTCTAGAATTTTCTAGAATTATTCTGGAATTAAAGAATTCTAGAATTATTCCATCAAATTTATTCCAGAACATTCTAGAATGTTCTAGAATGTTCTAGAATTTTAGAAATTTCTAGAATGTCATTTCGCCGGGGATGCCATGGGGCATTTGTGAGTGCAAAGAGAACTGAGTAGCTTTAGTCATATTGGGCTCATTTTTACTGTGCTTGTAATGAAGAATTTGACTTATTTTCATGCCATGGAAATTTATGGGACTGAAAAGGCCAATAAAGTGTGTTCCTGAATCTTCAGCGTTGAGTGCTTGGGTCCGTCCCACTAACATGCATAAAGCATGCAAACACACATGGATTCATGCACATTTGCATTCACAAGCAGGCGTGTACAGGTGTGACGGGGTTATTGCTCGGCGGGTGGAGACACCTGGTGGGCTGAGGGTGTGGTGTGGGTGATGTCTGCTTCTCAGTCCCGGGTCTCACCTGTGACACTTTCAGCTGGGTGAGCGTGGTCACAGTGCTCGAGGGGCAGACTGAGGGACGGACTCTTCAGTTTGTGAATTGCCGTCCCTCGAGTCAGACGTCTGCTTTCCCTCGACAGGTGAGACCCGTCATTGTTGCATGTTGATTCTGATTATTGATTACATCCTTTTTTGGAATTTTCTGCATTGTAATTTTAACATTATTGTGTAATACTGAACTTATACCTGAAAATTAGGTCGCCCGCGTGGTTTTCTCATTTGCCCTCTTTTTGCTTTCTATAAATTTTATGTGACACAAAAAGGCACGAAGCAGTGATGACGAGGTCACTATTTTAAAAAACCCGGCATGAACGGCTCAATTCAAGAAAAGTGTGCTTTTGTGATACTTGATACATTTGGGGACACACACGCACGCACACACACACACACACACACACACATATATATATATATATATATATATATATATATATATATATATATATATATATATATATATATACACATACACCTAAATCTATGCACAAAGGAGGTCAACATGCCCTATAAAAATATAATCCTTATGCCCTCAGGGATACAAGATACTTTATTGTCCTCATTGTTTACAAGGAAATTTGTTTTGTCAGTGGCAAAAACATAATACATACATACAAAAACAGAAACGTACAAGAAGTTCAACATTAATTAACTCAATCACAGCGCTCAAGTTATGGAGTCCACACACTAATCATAGGCCATAAAATAAGATAGTATGCAATTGTATCATAATTTATTACTCTAACAAATGTAATAACACCATGTTACTTCAAGTAAATATACATACTGAACACGCGCATCAGATATAGTAAACTGAAAGACACAATAAGATAGGACACATTTAGCGCTACATCCTAGGCAATTAGGCAATTCAATTTAGAAACATTCTACATCGCAACAAGTAATCACAGAAGGAACAAAAGACACAAGCATGCACATTCAACCATCGTCACGCAATCACACATACCCGATCTTCAAGTTCAACCATAACACATGTACAAGCCCTGCATCACAACACAATCACAGGAAAGACCAACAAGAGACAGACATGCACATCAACAACCACACTCACACAGCATACATACACGATCTTCAACGCATAACGCATGCAACCCCCCCCCCCCCCACTCACATTTTCATCCTTGTTGGTACAGACATAGTTCACACCATTCATAGACCTTACTGTCACAGTTCACAGCACTACAAGTCCTCATAGTCCCAGTTCACATAAGGAGGATAGTGAAGCATTGGATAGGTTGGTCAGTTTTCTTTTTGAACGGTCAAGCGTACTTGAAGAGTGAGGAAAAAACACACCACCCTTTAAAGTTGATAGTTAATTTTGCTGCGCTGAACGCTGGCAAGGCAATTGAATGCCACGGGTGCAAGCAGTGGTGTCACCGTAGATGCTCAGACCTTAGTGAGGCACAGTTCAAGTGCTTGAGAGAGGGGGGAGACTTCATGGTGTGGCTCTGTAAGAGGTGCAGAGAACAAGAGAAGAGTGAGGCCTCTAGCCTTATCGAGGCAAAACTAGACAGTATTCTCACTTTCATGGCATCCCTAAAGGGAAGAATGGATGAACAGGAGGAACGAATGGAGGCATGCAGCGCGGAAGCAATCGAGAGGAAGATCACAGCAACAGTCGAAAGAAAGGTAGAAGAATACATGGATGATTGGCAAGAAAAGGAGAAGAGGAAATTGAACATCATAGTTTCAGGACTACCCGAGAGTGAGGAGGGCACGGCAGAGGGGAGAAGGGAGGAGGACAGGGAGAGGGTTAGGATCCTAGTCAAGAAGATTGCAGAGGTGCCCGAGGAGGAGATAGATGAGCCAGTCAGACTGGGGGCCTTCAAGATAGGGACTAACCCAAAACCTAGGTTGCTCAAAATGGCTGTCTTTCCCACATCCCTCTCCTCGGACGAGTCCATTAGTGTGGCCCGCCAGCTTGGCTGTCTTTCCCACACCCCTCTCCTTGGAGGAGTCCACTAGTGTGGCCCGCCAGCTTGGCTGTCTTTCCCACACCCCTCTCCTCGGACGAGTCCACTAGTGTCGCCTGCCAACTTGGCTGTCTTTCCCACACCCCTCTCCTCGGACGAGTCCACTAGTGTGGCCCGCCAACTTGGCTGTCTTTCCCACACTCTCCTCGGACGAGTCCACTAGTGTGGCCTGCCAACTTGGCTGTCTTTCCCGCACCCCTCTCCTCGGACGAGTCCACTAGTGTGGCCTGCCAGCTTGGCTGTCTTTCCCACACTCTCCTCGGACGAGTCCACTAGTGTGGCCTGCCAGCTTGGCTGTCTTTCCCACACTCTCCTCAGATCAGTCCACTAGTGTGGCCCACCAGCTTGGCTGTCTTTCCCACACTCTCCTCGGACGAGTCCACTAGTGTGGCCTGCCAACTTGGCTGTCTTTCCCACACTCTCCTCGGACGAGTCCACTAGTGTGGCCTGCCAGCTTGGCTGTCTTTCCCACACTCTCCTCGGACGAGTCCACTAGTGTGGCCTGCCAACTTGGCTGTCTTTCCCACACTCTCCTCGGACGAGTCCACTAGTGTGGCCTGCCAGCTTGGCTGTCTTTCCCACACTCCTCTCCTCGGACAAGTCCACTAGTGTGGCCTGCCAACTTGGCTGTCTTTCCCACACCCCTCTCCTTGGAGGAGTCCACTTCTGTGGCCCGCCTCTGGAAGCCTTTCCATTTCTTTCATTGAGGAAAGTCATTGATGCTGATATAAAATGATTGTGAAACCATTCAATTCTCATCTTTGGCTGTAAAAGCCTGCCGTGTCATCTGCTCAGCCTGACAGAACTTACGGCTCAATGGGAGGGACTGGGAGAGATCCAGCATCATTCTTTGGGCTTTACTTTAGTCAGGGCTTTTTCCTTCTGCATCCTCTAAAGTTGTCCAGTGATTTTTATTTCTTTTTTAATCAAGCAGCAGCCTTTTGTAATAGTCGTGTCTTCCCCTCCCTTGTCCTGCTTGGAGACATTCCATCCCAAAAGACAACGCCAAATCCTTATTACGCCAGAAACGACAGCACTATAGTACACATCCAGTATGTCAGGACAGACCCCAAACCATCCAGAACAATGCAGGAATTGAATTGGTAAGACTAAGAGATTGCATTCCCTGCTTGACAATTGGACGGCTTTAACTCGGAGGGAATGCTGCTGGTGTCATTCAGTTTTGTATTCAGAGCGTTGTCCATGGAATGTAGGATGCTTCACATCTATGGAATGATTCAACAGTCAGAAGTAAGAGACGCTGTTAGAAAACGTTGCATTTGATATTCACCCCTGCCAGGGAGGTTTTGTATTACCTCAGTTTGTCTGTTGTTCAGCAAAATAAAAAAGTTCAAATCAGATCCTGATGAAATTTGGTGCAAAGATTTTTACTCCTCAAGGAAGAAGGGACAAAGTGACATGCTGGTGGGCGTACTCAGAGGAAACCTACATGACATGCTGATGGGCGTACTCAGAGGAAACCTACACAGCATGCTGATGGGCATACTCAGAGGAAACCTACACCACATGCTGATGGGCGTACTCAGAGGAAACCTACACCACATGCTGATGGGCGTACTCAGAGGAAACCTACAGGACATGCTGATGGGCGTACTCAGAGGAAACCTACACCACATGCTGATGGGCGTACTCAGAGGAAACCTACACCACATGCTGATGGGCGTACTCAGAGGAAACCTACAGGACATGCTGATGGGCGTACTCAGAGGAAACCTACACAGCATGCTGATGGGCGTACTCAGAGGAAACCTACACAGCATGCTGATGGGCGTACTCAGAGGAAACCTACACCACATGCTGATGGGCGTACTCAGAGGAAACCTACACCACATGCTGATGGGCGTACTCAGAGGAAACCTACACCACATGCTGATGGGCGTACTCAGAGGAAACCTACAGGACATGCTGATGGGCGTTCTCAGAGGAAACCTACACCACATGCTGATGGGCGTACTCAGAGGAAACCTACACGACATGCTGATGGGCGTACTCAGAGGAAACCTACAGGACATGCTGATGGGCGTACTCAGAGGAAACCTACAGGACATGCTGATGGGCGTACTCAGAGGAAACCTACACCACATGCTGATGGGCGTACTCAGAGGAAACCTACACGACATGCTGATGGGCGTACTCAGAGGAAACCTACACGACATGCTGATGGGCGTACTCAGAGGAAACCTACACAGCATGCTGATGGGCGTACTCAGAGGAAACCTACACGACATGCTGATGGGCGTACTCAGAGGAAACCTACAGGACATGCTGATGGGCGTACTCAGAGGAAACCTACAGGACATGCTGATGGGCGTACTCAGAGGAAACCTACACCACATGCTGATGGGCGTACTCAGAGGAAACCTACACGACATGCTGATGGGCGTACTCAGAGGAAACCTACAGGACATGCTGATGGGCGTACTCAGAGGAAACCTACACCACATGCTGATGGGCGTACTCAGAGGAAACCTACAGGACATGCTGATGGGCGTACTCAGAGGAAACCTACACGACATCCTGCAGCGTTACGTGACAGAACAGACATTCCTCAAAGTGTTCCACACGCACCACTCCAGACACTACAGAGACCTGGGGTTCATGACACACTGCAAGAAAAAGTACCCTCACACATGCATCCCACAGAGGTCTCTGATGCTCTAAAGGCCAAGGGCTGCAGTTTTTCTCTACTGCACACATATAATGCAGTGGCCAGAGTTGTCTCAAGAAAGACAAAACTGACCATATCAACCCAGTTCTCAAGGCTCTTCATTGGCTCCATATACAAGAGAGTCCCCCTGTTGGTTCGGGGTAAGAATTGACCCACCGCGTCTCCCTACGCGATTCGTAAGAGGCGAATAACTAGGGGCACCGTGACTTGATTAGCGTTTACTCTAAACTGCTCTAGTGATTTTCGTGCTTATAATATAATGGCCTTACATAGCCTACAAAGGCTGATAGGCCGTAAAACACCATCCATCCATCCACCCATACAAGAGAGGGCTAAGTTAA
>JAWQFJ010020599.1:0-5000 GCA_034096865.1 Theodoxus fluviatilis | reverse complement strand
AGTTGCCCATGACATATGCCCCGAGGCACATGCAATACTAATCTGCAATATTTTCATCTTGTTCATGATTACTGTGCATAGATTGTTACGATGTTTACATTTCTTTCTTGTCAAATTCTGAAACAAATGTATGTTTATGTCAATAGAGAAATCATTTTTGGGGGTCCTGATTTATTACTAATCTGAGCACATCCTCCAGAACTTGCTTTTTGTGCCATTAAATGTTTTAAAAACATTTTTATGTTTTCCAGAAACATTTGATTAACATGTGCAGAAAACGTTTTCTAAATGTTTCCCTGTGCATTTCATTAACGTTTTAGAAATGTTTCTTGTAAACGGAAAAGAGACCAAATTCAAACCATTTTGTTTGATTTTGGTTTGATTTTCGTTTACAAGAAACGTTTATAAAACATTAATAAAATGTGCAAGAAAACATTTTGGAAATGTTTTCTGCAAACGTTTTTCAAATGTTTCTGGAAAACATTTATAAAAAAGTTTTATAAACGTTTTCATGCTATCTGGACCCGCTATTCCAACCTGCCCGATGGCCTTACATATAGCCTACAGAGGGTGATGGGCCATAAAACTATGTTGTGAATGTAATGTGAGATGCCTGCAGAGAGGGTTCAGGAACTTTCCCCCTTTGTCTGTGAGAGGGGGTGGAGGCGATTTCTGTCTTGTCAGGATGCAGAGGGTCCGGGGTATTCAGAATTTGTCAGCAGAATGCTGTGGAAGGGACTGGAAAATTCCCATCCCAATGCGCAGTAGCGAACTGACCACTGATGAGGGAGGTCACTTCGTCTGGAAGTTGACCCTGCGGCTGCTTTCAAGGTGAAGGTCGATTTGTTACTGTTCAACATGGCGTCCTACAGTTCACACAGAGCCTTCGCATAGAAGACGTTGTTAAATATCTGTCTAGAAAGAGCAAGAACCGACTGTGTGTACGGCAAGGATCTTCTGGTGGGGTAAGTGAGTCTTTCTTGGTCAGACGCTGCCAGCCACTGTGGTTCTGTCCCGTCGATTAGGAGGAGTCGTGTTCGTTCCCAGTGCAGACTTGAAGCGTATGTACAGTAACTCGTTGAGCGCTGTGTAAAACTAAAACCGTTAAAGCTTCTCTAGAGTGTCTGCAGTGTAGAGCACAGCATAATATTCAAAGGATAAACAGACGGATTCTTGATTGTTTATTTTTCTTGATGTTACAATTCTTAACAGATCTGCAAGACTGCATATAAAAAGAAATGAGAATGAGGAATTTGATTTTAAAAATACATAGGCCGGAGACGCGGTGTCGTCACTTCCGGAGTTATATGTAGAAGCCACGTGCTTTCAGCTATGTTGGTAGGAGGCGAGCGCTGTCTGCTAAATTGTGCTTCGGTAGACATGCAACCGAGCCGACTTCTTGCCGCGTGAAAGATTGTTTCAATAACCAACAAAAGACAAATAAAGAGGAGTCAAACGCTCCTACTACCGTATACCATCACTGAAAACCAATCAAGGTCCGATGGTGCAAAGGGTGACCGAAGCCAGACGAAGAAGCTGGATTTTTTTTTTACATACACGTAAGAGCTCTGACCTTCCAGACACACCCGGCGAAAATGAGCAGACATCTCCCACAAATTCTCATACAAAGAATCGATAGGCTTTCAAAGACCTATAATTCTTGAACTCTTTTAAAGTGTATGCCGATGTTGAATGTTCCTCAATTTTGGATCAAGTTGATCCTTTGTCAACTGGTATGGATGGATGGAGTTTTACGGCCTATCAGCCTTTGTGGGCTACGTAAGGCCACTGAGCACGAAAACCACTAGAATAGTTCCGAGTAAGCAATCAAGTCACAATGTCCCTAGTTATTCGCCTCTTAGAATCGCGTAGGGAGACGCGATTACCCCCAACCCTCAGGGTATGGATCGAGCCAGCCGATCACCTCAATTTTGTTGAGGTATCATAGACGGCCATCGGGCTTGAGAGAGTCTACGTAACGCTTTTTTTCCTCGCAGACATCACCATAGACAGAAAATGCATAAACTAATACTGATTTAGATGTTGGTTTCTTGGACTAGCGGGCTTACCATGTTATTTGTTTTTAACATTTGGATATTTAGAAGAAATGTATATATATATATGTCATTGTACCTTTTTTTGCAGTTACGTCAAGTTCCATTTTGGAATTTTGCTTCTCTGGTACACTATCTACCCATTTTAGTATGCTTAAGAAATTGTACATTCTTGTGATAATTAGACTGACTATCAGAATCTCTCTCTCTCTCTCTCTCTCTCTCTCTCTCTCTCTCTCTCTCTCTCTCTCTCTCTCTCTCTCTCTCTCTCTCTCTCTCTCTCTCTCTCTCTCTCTCTCTCCCCCTCTCCCTCTTACTCTCATACTCCCATCCCCCACCCCCCCCTCTCTCTCTCTCTTACCACACTTGAATATTTTTGCCTCAAGGGCTGAATGTAAGAAAGGCACTACTGCCTAATTCACTACCCTTGTAAAATAAAAAAATTAAGGAGCAGATGGCGAAACCATCCCTCGCCCATTGAGTTTTGATGCGTGTCCGGGACACTCCCCATAGTGTGTTTTGTTTGCGTCGTAAGGTTTGAGCACTAGCTGTAAGTGTAAAAATGGTCAGTTATTAATATAATTGGTGATTTTAGTTGTAATGAAACTTTGTTATGTGTTTTAATGCCTTTTTCTTGTCATCATCGACCTGATCTTACAAGTTATACATTACGCTGAGTGCGGGCAAGTTGATCATGCACTCATCGACTCGATGATCTTGAATTTTCTGTCTTCACCAGACCAGGGAAATGAAATTGTCAATTCAAGCCAGAACTAAACAGTTATCTGCTGCCACTCATTCTAGCTTCTGGCAGGTTTCACGATATTGCATACTGCAGTTTACCACTACACCCAATCATTCATAAAAAATAAAAAGTCAACCAGGGGCCCAAAAACAGTTTGCACAAAGAGTTAAACTTTATTTCTACCTAAAACAGTAAAAAAATGTATATGAACATACTTATTTCCAAAGTTATTAATTTTCAAAGACCCTATATCCTGAAACCACAAAAAATGCTTTTACAACTTCAGTGCATCATAACTGCTACAAAATGTTGTTTGGAAGCAACCAATGACAATCATCTTTAACATACACTATGTACACCTTAAGAAAAGTATTAAACTTGCAATAAAAGTGACAACATTGATCAGAAGGATGGTTGACAGATAAATGACGCTAAATTTAGAATAAGTTTGTCTTGACCGTTTCCTGTAGACCTCAGGAGTCATCACTAGATAAAGAAATCATTCTAAAATTGAAAACCAAACATCTATAAATCATATCCACATAACAGATAGATATTTGACTCAATCACAATGACATGGGTGGACTCAAACGACCCCCCCCCCCCCCCAATTCAAAAACGGGGTCAAACTCGCAGTTACTTGCTTCAAGGAAAACAATCCCAAACTTCTTCAATTTCAGTACAACCTAACTTATGGCCATAGAAAAGCAATCAGAAATGCATACATGCAAGCTTTAAGGGGGCACACAGCCTTTGCTACTTCGTAAAAAAAATCATCAAAAATCAAGTTTTGAGTTTAACACAAATGAAGTCTGGAGAGTCTCCACAACACTTTTGCATTGTAAATTTAAAAAACAAACATCTACAACTAATTTACCAAAAGTGTGTGTGCGTGCGTACGTGCGTGCATGCGTGTGTGAGTGAGAGAGAGAGAGAGAGAGAGAGAGAGAGATGGAAATCTGTTAGCGTGTGTCGCTGTGTTGATCGTGTGGTGGTTGAACGTTGCTGACAGATACAGCAAAACTCGAAAAAAGGCACTAAAAATGGTGAAACGTGTTTCTGCGATGCTCTGTTTTGAGGTAGGGTAGTGAAATCGGCGTACTCAGCACCTGCGTAGTACTCTTGACCCAACACCCCCTGCGAGAGCATTCCAAACTGCTGAGCAGCGGTTGAGAGACAACGGCATTCTAAAAATAGCTTGAGCGAGAGGGGTGCCGCAACAGTGGACTAGCCCAATCGCCAACTCCGCCTGTGACAGAAGGCAACAATCGACCAGCGATAGCCAGGATTAACTGCTGGTACCCACAAACTGTCGGTTTTCACAATAACAAGTGCAAAGTAAACCATTACAAGTATGGGAGACAAAAGAAAAACGTTTTTGCTTTCGAAACTCTGCAAACATACTCAAGCATTCATCACTTGCCAGCCACAAGCGACGGAAATCTGTTCGCGTGTGTCGCTGTTTCGATCGTGTGGTTGTTGATCGTTGCTGACAGATACAGCAAAACTCGACCAAAAGGCACTAAAAACGGTGAAACGTGTTTCTCTCTGCAATGTGTCTCGTTCTCTTTTATTTTCAAACGATCTCGCGTGCTTGTTCGTCACGTACGGTAAAATACTTGGAAATTTCCAAAATAAACTGAAGGCTGCTGATCGTTGCGTCATCTGACAGACGCTGGTCAGAGATCGAAGAAAATGCTTCCTTTTTGCGACTTTTTAATTCTGTTGCTGAAATAACGACTTTCCGATGCAGATTATCCATGAAATAACACCAACAAGCAAAAATAACAACGTAAAAAAGCATCCGATCTGTAAAAATAGGCCTGCTTTGCAGGGAAGGCACGTGCGTTTTTTCTGACAGATGACTTCTGCTGACTGGCGAAAATTTTCCATTGGGGCTTTTAACGTTCTAATTCATTTTTATTTTTTATTTTGTTGATTCAGAGACTTAAATTGTGTATAGCTGGATTGAATAACACAGTTGTTATTAAATTTGGGTGTTGTTTTCGTGTCTGCACTCAAACTTCGAAATGTGGTCATGACACAGAAAGTAAATGCCGTCTGTCAAGATCCACACATTCGCTTTTAAAAAAACGCTCTCGCAAGCACATGCTCAAACTTTTTTTTTTTTCATTAAAAATTTTTTATTTCAATTATTACTCTGATGAGTGCACAACAGAAAAAATAATGAAAATCAACAC
>JAWQFJ010020597.1:20000-22665 GCA_034096865.1 Theodoxus fluviatilis | reverse complement strand
TAGGCTGTCTTGCATGGTGAGTCCTATACAAAAGTGCAGGTATTTCATCCTCAAATCTTCATATGCTGAACATGTGAACAGAAAATTTATTTCATCCTCTTCACTTTCGTTGCAGCTGGGGCTTAACAAAAAAGGTGGCTCACTGTATCTATATCGATGTACAAAGCGTTCACTTACACCCAAACGAAACCGTATATAAATCTCTGAAGATAGGTTTGTCCAAGTCAGACAAATATTGCTCCATGTTGTGATTCAATTTGAACACCTTGTACAGAGAGTAGATCTCTCTTGTTAACAACTGAGTGTTCCAACCATCTTTAAGGCGACATATCAATTTGTATTTTAATTCTTTCAGAAAGAACCTTTCGTCATGAACCGTTTGTTGTATCCATACCTCATCAAAGCCATAATCAGATAATATATCTCTCAATTTCGTGGCCCAACAATAATTTGCATTACCAGTACCTATCATTATTTGGTATACCTTTTTCGGTAATCTTTTATTTTCCATCTTCAGTATCCGTAGCCAGTATTTTGCACATTGTAGTATAGCCAAAATGTTCAATGGATAACGGTCTGTATCACCATTAACCATCAAACTAGGTATTCTTTTGGACACATTGAGAAACATTTTCAGCATATTTAGATGAACTCTCTCAGTCTCTTCGCAGCTGTACAACCCCCATATATCAGCACCATAAAGCAGAATTGTTGGATTTGAGCATCGAATACCTTGAAGATGACATTTGGGGATGTACATATTTTCTTTATAGGTTTCATAGCTTGCCCTACTGCAGCCTTTCCTTTAACTACCAAACTCTTTTGCGTTGCATTGTAGGACAGTTTCGTAGAAAATCTGTATCCTAAATAGTTATACTGATTTACTACCTCTAGTTTTTCTCCTCCAACATGCCAATGTTCATGGGCTGCCAGACGACCTCCAAGACGGAATACGATTACTTTCGATTTGGTCATATTGATGTTCAACCCCACAGATACAGCAGCAGCTTCTAGGTTATTTAACTGGTTCTGTAGACCAATAGGTGTATCAGACAAGACCACGACATCATCCGCAAAGAGGAAGATATACAGTTGTATCATTATGTAATAATTGGATGCCATGCCTGCCCTTTTGGGTAACCTCTCTTGCTACCTCCCCTACAACATAGGAAAAAAGAATCGGCGAGCATTTGCACCCCTGTTTCAATCCCGAGATACATTCAAAATAGTGTGTGTACCCATCCGGGCATCTCACACAGCTCCGAATACAGCAATACATAGATTTTTATGTGATTCCAGAATATTTGCGAGTTTTTGATATATATTTCGTTTTTATAAGCACTTTGTATGCCTTCCTCTGTGTGAAATACTGGTCTTTGTCTTTCGTCAGCAGCGTCTTTTTGAAGATACGGAAGTACTTTCTTACTTTTCTTCTCATATCATAGCATTCGCCATCATACCAGGAGAATTTCCTACGAGTACTACCACACGTACAACAGTTTTTTTTCATATATTTACCGGATTCAATCATACACTGTGTCAGCTTATTAACTTCTTCGTCCACATAAATGTTAATGGTGTCATCATTCTCACATCCCCTTTCTCTATCTTTCAGCAAAATCACAGCATTTTCTAGGGAATTTTGCAAGTCATTTCTGTAATGTTTAGTCAATGAATTATCCCAAATTATCTTACTTTCCTTTATGCCTCCTCCATTTCGCTTCATTGTTCTACAGCTTTGAACAGTCAGCTCCATAAGCAAGTGGGAAGACAGTATGGAATGTACAATTCTCAGTTCTGAACATACATATGAAATATTCCCTGAAACAACGACAGAGTCAATTACGCTTCCTCCCTGTGGTGATAGATATGTGAACTCTTCCGATTCTGGAGATTCCTCACTGCCATTCAAAACTATCAACTCATATGATGCACACAAGGTTAAAAGTGATCTGCCATATTCATTTAGACAAACATCTCGCGAATTTCGTAATTCTGATCTGACATCATACATATTCCATTCAGCCGCTGTATTGTAATTTGCTGTTCTACTATTTAAATAACCACAAAGAAAAATTTTACAATCACTATCCTGGGAACAAATGTCATTCATGCATGTTTCTAATATTGCTAACCCATCTGATTCTTCTACTGAGTCGTAATATGGCGAGTCCACAGGTGGGATGTACGCACAAAATAAAAGACAACTACATGGGTTTGCAAAAAGTGATTTTGTTACCCTAAACACAAGAATGTTGTCATATCGGCATTGTATATGTTCAAAGTAAGATGCGACTTCTTCCCTAACTAAACATAGTACTCCACCTGATCTTCTTCCCATACTTGACAATTTATTTGCTGGTGAGATAAACACTTCAAAATTCGGAAATATGTTATCCGGCAGATACTCAATAAATGTATATGTGAGGCAGACAAAGTAACAATCCTCAGCATAAGAAATTTTTTTCCGGAAAGTTCAATTTGGAAATGAGACCTTCGACATTCCAACATAATAAAGTCAGTTCAGAAAGCCGAGTTCTTACGTCGTCACCTTGCCTTCTGGTCATCGTCGGCGACTCCCATGCAGGTAAACTCCCCGATGCTTCCGGGCCATGGCCAAACCTTCAGGAGCGAGAAGGAGCAAAGGCGTGGGCGTCATGGACGC
>JAWQFJ010020597.1:0-12500 GCA_034096865.1 Theodoxus fluviatilis | reverse complement strand
AGTTGCAACTTCAGAACTTACGCAAAACAGAACTATCAAGGCAGGATTGCATGCTTCCTTTTCACCATCATTTCGGCTGTCAGCCGCCTCTCCGGCTGTTACCGGCTCGCAATAAGCTTTATTTCTAGCATTTTCTCGCATGGACTGCACGGAAAAATCTCTATCTTTGAATGACCATCTGGTTCAGTTTGGCAGTTTGGGCCTCCATGTGGGGTCTTTTCCAGTCACCAAATATTTCTTCATTAGTAACAAACATTAGATAAACAAGTAGTAACTTCCTCCACTTTCTTCGTAATGGTCGTCTTGCAGTGACTTTAAACGTTTCTGTCTCTGGTTTCCCTGACTGGGCGCTCATCTGGAGGCCATCTTTGCGGTACAAAGTGCGAGATAAGTAAGGAGAAGGGGGGCACACTCCCTTGACGAGAATCTGAGCGTGGAATGGCGTGCTCAAACGAGGAGGCTTTCCGCACGACAGGCCTTCTCTTTCCAGAGTTCTCTCCCCTCCTCCTCCCGCCTGCACGCCAGGGGGCGCTCACAGCCAGGGCAGAGGAAACAGGAGAAAACAGTTTACGTCATGTTGCCATTTTTAGCCACGCTTCACCGCTGATCTGAGATTTACGTTCAATAAAGCTGACGCGATAAGACTCTGGCGCTGATAGAGAGGACGCCAACCGGGGTGCCATGTTCTTTGGCAGAAACCTCTCTGGAGGCTGCTCCTCTTCCACAGTCATTTTGCTTTGGAAGGTGATGCTTCCTCAAGTACCCATCACCGACCAGCGAACATCCCCCCCCCCAACAACACCCCTCTCCCCCCTCCCCTTTCCAAAGACCTCCCTACTTTGCCCATCTTACTTAAAACCACCTCTCCTGCCCCTAAGTATTTCTTTCTCCTCCTCCTCGACAACATCCCCCCCCCCTCCTCCCTACCTTTCTATCCAATCCCAATAATTCATCGACTCATGCCAATCCAAACACATACACACACACACGCGCGCGCGCGCGCGCACGTACACACACACACGCACGCACGCACGCATGCACGCACGCACACACACGCGCGCACGCACGCAAACACACACACTCACACTCACACATGCACGCACACACACACAAGCACGCACGCACGCACGCATGCCCACACAGACACACACGCACGCACACACACACACACACTTACACTCATACATGCACACACACAAACACACACACACACACAGAGGCACACACACACTCACACACCACACACACACTTACACATATACACACACACACATACGCACGCAAAAGGGCAAGGCCAGTGCCCCTCAGAGATCAAAGAGACAGGGCAGCTGCCAGACATAGTGCTCTACTCTGCAGAGTCCAGGAGGATGGTACTCTTGGAGCTGACTGTGCCTGTGGAGGACAAGATGGAAATGTAGCACCAAGTCAAGCTGGCGAAATACGAACCCCTTGCTAACCAGTTGAGAAGCCAGGGCATCTGTGCCACCATCCTCGCTGTTGAGGTGGGAGCTAGGGATTTAGTAGGACACTTGGCCTCTCAAGCCGTCAGTGCACAAAGGCAGCAAGAGCCATGGCAGAAGCTGCAGAAAGGGCATCAATCTGGATCTGGATGCGCCGAAACACCAGAGACCAGAGCCCCGCTGCTCACCCGTAGCGGAAGCAGACAACCCCCACCCCACTGTGCGCGCAAGTCGTGCAAGTTCAGGGCAGCAGATGTGCACCTGGAACTTTAACGAGGTGTGGCCCTCCCCTTGAGAGTGTCAGGAAGTTTAAAGAGCCGAACCACTTGTCGACGGGGGCTCTTCCTCTGAAGACCGTTTGCTGCCTCGTTCCGTTGGGAGTTTCTTGCTACTACGGTCAGAGCTGCTGGATACCCCCCATATTGTTGATCATTGATGGAATCCCTGGCTGAAGGGATTTTGGGTTCTGCTCCAGTTGCTCAACCGGCGACCCAAGCAACCCAATGTGCTACTGAGGGGCATTAGGACAGGGTAAGATCATTAAGGCCTGCCCATGCGTTCAAACCTACCTAGAAGATTGAACTCAACCTATGCAAAATTGTTGCCTTCACCACCATGTCATCATACGAAGGAGGTTGCTAAATTCCTTGTAAACAACAAGGTGACAACTGCTTCACCTAGCTATCCCAAAACCATCGGAAACGGAGTTTCAAGCTCTGGGGGTAGAGTTGGGAAAAACGTATTGAAAGAATAACTTTCCCCTACTCGAGCCCATCCCGTCCCAACGCAATCCTTTCAAGGTCAGGGTACTTTCGTCGTCCAACATTTGGGTGTAAAGTCCACGTAAAAGCATCCCATCAGGTTGTTCTAGCAACTTCCTTATGTCCCTCTTAGGACAGACTCAGCAACAAGGAATAGATCTCCGACGCGGCCTAGGAAAGTCCAGTAGACACTTTCTGGTATTCGGGGTATCCAGGTAACTAGAGCCACATTTAGTGAGGTCAAAGTCAGTGACGTCTATGAACTGGCAAGGTAGACCGAATTTGTCGACGACCTCAGTAGCTCAATGGCTAGAGCACCCGGACGTCCACGAGAAATACGCGGGATCGGTCCCCACCCGAGGTCCGAATATTGTTTATATGCTTTTCTCCTGAAGGATGTTCTCTCCCTAAAAGGAACACTGAACATTACCCCTACACCTCATCCCGTTCCTATCCAACAACACCCTCACCTCACGCTGACTCAATCCTTTTAAGATCGGGGTTCTTTCCTCGTCCAACACATGGGAATCTACGCCAACAATGGGTGCTCCATCAAGTTGTTCTTGCTGTAATGTGACACCGTTCTCTTCGCTCATCAGTTTGGACTGGCGCCTCCTCAAGTGGGAACAAGGACCTGAACCTTTCCCTAGTGTGCTATCGTGTATCTCTCTCCTGTCTGTAGAGACCTTGTGACGTCACTAAAGAGGAATATATCCTCTCTAGTCAGGAAGATGCAGGTTGCCACGAAGGCGCCTTCCGCCCGTAGGAATCTGATCTCTCCCCTGTTCTTTTTTGGCTCCAAGAGTGCACACAGACAGACACAAAAAACAGAGAGAGAGAGAGAGAGAGAGAGAGAGAGAGAGAGAGAGAGAGAGAGAGGTTTTTTTAATTTCGGCCCATGACCCATCAAACAATTAAGGCATGATATGTACAGTATTACGAAAAACAATAAGTAGATATTGACACTTTTAGCATCACACAAACTAAAAGAAAACATGTTTCTCATCAGAACTGGTTGAATCATGTAGTCTGTTAGAGTCAGAGCTTTGTCAAAAAATGAAAAAAAAGTAGGCGCTTCTATTGAGAGGAACACTAGACAGAGCATTGCTTTTGGGACTTAAGAGTGCGACATATCCTCTGGAAACAGTTTTTGCCATTTGCAAGCGGTACATTTCCTATGAAAACAGCATAGTTGCCAATGTGTGAGAAGGCCCTTACAAATCACCCAAGAAAACGCGGTGTGTGGATTGTTACCCCCGACCCAGAGGAGGCGGGTAGCAAACACATTTTGTCCCACGAGTGTTCTACCAGTTCATAGACACTTTCACTCTTTAAGCTCCTTAGCAAGGGAGGGGGGATGGGGGAGTGGGGGTGGTGTGGGGGTGAGGAGTTGGGGGGGGGGGGACAAAGAAAGGAAGGAAGTCAACACCTCAAACCCAAGTCAAGAGGAGCTCTGATTTGAAGCAATCTGACAGCGGCTCAGCTTCTGTGGATCCCACAAAAAACTTTCGTCAGACTTGGGTAGATCGGAAAGCGGATTTCGTCAGACGGAATGAGTTACTTCTTCCTCCACTTCCAGGAAAAAAAACAAAACAACCTTGAGCGTCCCTGTGCTGCCCACAACCAGGCAGGCTGGTAGGTCTTCCAGCAGACCCAGAAGTTAACGCCCCCTCACCGCTTCTGCCTCCCCTCCCTTCCCCGTTCCTTCCCTCCATTCCCCGCTCCTTTCCCACCCCACCCCTAACCCCTCCTTATCCCCACCCTTCCCTTCAACCCCAACCCCTCCAGCATTTAGCAAAGGGCGAGCATCCTTGGCGAGGAGAATTCCATCTGGAAGGCAATTTCCCCATAACAAACTTAGCTCTGCCTTCACGCCCCTGGCACATTTGTCTCGGCTGGTGAAAATTCTGACCTTTTAGCTGCTGTCCTCTCCCTCAATAACAAATGGAACGGACAGGCGCCAGACGACTTGGCATCTAATGACAAAGTCCGAGGATTTGGTCTCTTTGTGGTTGGCTCAACCTTTTTTTACGGGAGGAGGCTCTCTGGGAATTACTCGACAGAAGAAGCAAAATGATGTTTGGGATCGAGTGACAGAGTTTTAGGATTTGGTCCCTGTGCTTGCTTCAGCATTCTTTATGAGACCTGGTTCTCTGGGAATCCCTCTCGGCACAAGGCACCATGATTACGTCTGCTCTGGTCTTTGAGGTTGCTTCGATCATTCGATACGACAGGAAGTGTTCTTGGAATCAATTTGAGGACATGGCCTGAGAGTCAATTTGTTCTGTTCTGGACTAGCATTCTTTACGAAAGGAATGGTGCTGTGAATCAAAGTATAAAGACCCAGATCTGAGATGGTGTAGCCGAGGAAGAGGGATCGAATATCCATCATCGTGGTGACATTTCAAGCAATGACTCCGAAGATGAAGACCAATTTTCGTGTACTCTGGTCCGGGAGAATGATTAAATTACCCCTTGAGTGTGGTAGTGTTCAGAGAATCTTGCTCAGAAAACGGACTAAGTTTCGGTATGTTTATGGTGCAGGGAAATGTTTCAAAATGCTGCAAAAGGTGTCTCCCTTTGAATCTGGATGAAACACATTCTGCCCTGATGAGCTTGATGTCTTCCACAGTTTGAATTCCGAGATACATCCTTGTGGCACATAAGCGCTGTTTGGGTCCGGCTGTGCGAGCGCTACTGGAGCAGACCCCGAAGCACAAAGACCACAGCACTCCAGCTGACGAGGGAGGTATCGGTGCAGCACAGGCTGCATGCGAATCTTTCGATCATTCGTTGAGGATGAAATAATTCCGAGTAAGATTCTCACGGCAAAGACTAACGTTTGGTCTATTCCAGATCAGAATGGCTCGATTTATTGTAACTTTATTAACTTTTCATGTATCTTCTGCTATGAATGGATTATTCTGTTATTTGCTATTAACAACAAACAACAGTTAACGAGAATGAACTAAGAAACACTCGCACGAAAAGCGGCAAGAGTGGGCCAAATTTAAGCGAAAAAATGTGGTTCTTCCTATTCAAATACACAGAATTGAGAAACTCTTTATTACAAAATAAGGCTGGAGCCCCTTTGAAAACCATATTAAGTGGTATGCACGAACGGACGATGAACCACGCTGTTTTAATGATAATCAAGAGTAACCTGGTATGTGATGACTAGATGCCACACAAAGTGAAGCTCGGCTATATCATCTAGTTCATTTTGGTCATGCACTCTTGAGCTGCTTAATTACCTCAGTGGCATGTCCTTCCACAAGCATGATAGCTTAGGAGAGGTTAAGGTGACCTACGGAGCCTCATCCCTTCAGAGATTGCTTGGTAGCCTCTCCTTTGAATCCTGTTGAGAAATCTTCTGTGGTCATTCATTGGCATCCTCGCGGACCTGCATAATAAGCGACGAAACCTGCTACAAGTCCATATTTGCTCATGCTCCCGTCCTCTAGAGAAATTGCGGGTTGCAGACACGAAAATTGGGGGGAGATGCTTGATAACGTGTAATTTGCAGACCACTCGGCAGACGCTCGTCCGGTCAGTCAACATTCTCGTCTGGCCAATGGCTCTTTGTCACGGAGACAACTATTGAAGTCGACTTTGCTTCGCCGTATTTGCCGCAGCCTTAATTGTGGACAAGCCTTTTGCTTTGAGGACCATTCCAGACGGTTATTTTCTGCTCTCTAATGGTCGAGACTTGGATCCCCGCAGGTGGCCGGCACTGGGTCGATGGCGAAGACTGCCGATGCCAGAGCAGCGAGATGGGCCGTTCCTGCAGGGGCCATCCAGGGACCTGCTCATCTTTTTTCTCGTGCTTTTCGCCCTCTGGTGGAGATTTACTGCCCGTTTCAACCTTCTGGACGCATCTGGGTGCTCGTTTATCACCAGGGAAGTGCGGTGTGAAGATCGTTTGCCCGCAGTCAATGCCTGCCTTCCAGAGTGAAAGATAGTTCCCCAAAAGCAGAGTGCCTCTCGCAAAATGGCGGCCTAACTTTCCACCCCAAGGTCGTTTGGGTCAAAGAGATACGGAATATCCTTACTGATTTTGAGTCAAACCACGTGATCTTCATGAGTGAATATGTTTCGAGTGTCAACAAAATCAAACCGTCGCCGACGAAGGATCTTTTAACGAATGTGCAGAGTTGATGTATTTTTGTCTTGTATGTTCCTGTTTATATTTACATCGTTTCATTTGAAACTCGCAGGTGTCAACTTCGTCCAGACGTCTGTGCCTGTGTAACACAATATTACAATACATTACCGTTGCGTTAGATCATTGCTCTATCATCCTCCATCTCTCTGTCTGTTTCTCTCTGTGTGTCCCTCGTCTCTCTCTGTCTCTCTGCATCTCTCTCCTACACACACATACACACACACACTCTCCCGTTACTTATGACTTACGCACGAAACACATACTACCAAGTATACAGCATGATGCTGAAGAACCTGTGACAGACATTTTCTCAAATAACGATGTTCGTGCCTTAAGAAATATTGCGATGTATCTGTATAAGGCGTTTCGGAGACGATCAGAAGCAATGCCATTGTTAAACAGCTATATAGACATTTTTGAAAATTCGAATGTACTGATGATTGATGATATGGATTACAAGCTACAATTGTCACCGTTGTCCAATAGTAGCCTGGGAAGTGGTAAGATTGTTTCCAACTTTGTGCTATTACTGTCATTTGTAATGGGCCGGAGGACCCCACAATAAACCAGTTGTTCGTTCGTTCTCTCTCTCTCTCTCTCTCTCTCTCTTTCTCACACACACACACACACACACACACACACACACACACACATACACACAACCATTTCGTATGTTGAAATAGGTAGATACCAACTGATAATCAACAGCACATTTAGAACAGTCAAATACTGACTAAAACTGTCAAAAATGCTGTTTTCACAGGCTACTGCGACAAGCTTATTAAATGTTACGAAACTCTAAAATCCCTGAGAGCACGAACTACAGTAATTATGTTTAGTTAAGGATACTTTGAGCAAGCTAGGCTATGTATACGTTTAAATGAATGAAGGAGTAGGAAACGAGAAACGTTTATTGATGAAGCAAAGACTGAAGGATTGTTATCAACAATCATGGAATAGAAAAAAAATCCTTAGCAACGAGAGCTTTTAATCTCTTCCTGTCTTAAAGGCATGTTTGGTCAAGAAAGTGTTTTAACCTTTCTCACCATTGAAAGATTTAGGTATGTCTTCATACGCTGGTAATGAACAGTTTATAGATCAACTAACGTTATGGTTACAAAGAAACGAGAGATTCATTTCGTCCATGTTGTAACGAATTGTAATATGAAAAAAAAAATGTCTTACTGGATTGTACTAAATATGCGGATCTCAGGGGGAGGCACATCACTAAACATTTAAGGTCAGGAAGAGAAGGTAGTTTTATATATATATATATAAAAGGAACCAATATTCCGACAACATTTGACGTATTTATGTGCATATATCATACCATGAAAATAAGAGAAAATATATGTGTCGATGATGTATAATGAATGCTGAAAGTTGAATGGCGGATAAGATTGTAACCCATAATGTTAGCTGAGGCATGTTTGTGAATGCCAACCAATTTTGTCTTTTCAAATGGGCAATCGGTCTGTGAAAAAAGTTCAGTTCAGTTCAGTTCAGTTCAGTTCAGTTCAGTTCAGTTCAGTTCAGATCAAAACTCTCTCTCCCCCCTCTCCCCCCTCCTCCCCCCCTCACGCCCCACCCGCTCCCGCCCGTCCCACAGCTCCCACCGCGCCCCGCCAACCCTCCCCTCCCCGCCGCCCCTCCCCCTACACCCTCCCCCTCCTCCCTCCCACCTCCCTCCCTCCCCCCTCCCTCCCTCCCTACCCTCCCTCCCCACCCCTCCTCCTTCCCCCACTCCCTCCCTCCCTAACCTCCCTACCTCCCTCCCTCCCTGTCTCTCCTCTCGATCTCTACTCTCCTCGTCTCTCTGAAAAAATCTACTCTCCCTCTCTCGTCTGCTCTCTCTCACTCCCTCTACGCGTCATCTCCACTCGCAAACGTACCTCCTCCCTTCCTCCCTACCCGATCCCATCCAGACATGCCCTCCCTATCTCCCTCTGTCCCCTCCCTCCCTCCCTTCCTTCTCTCTCTCCTCTGTGTAGTGTGTGTGTGTGTGTGTGTGTGTGTGTGCGCGCATATGAGTGTGTGCGCATGCGTGTGTATGTGCGTGCGAATGATTGTGCGTGCATGTAAGAAAACCTCTGACATACAACAAGGACTGTGTCGTCTCTACCTCCGTGTTCATGTGTGCGTGCGAAAGCGAGTGTGTTTGTCTTCTCTGCATCCTTCTGTACATCCTCTGCTGTACGTTTTGTTTCTGTTCTGTCCTTTTTTTAAATCCTCTCGCACCTGTGGCTCATTTTCAGCTTTTTTCACTCAGGTTGTAAACCTTTTCACCTTTTTCCTAATTCATCTTCTGCAAGCTCCCTTTCTTTCCGTTTTGTGACCTTCGAGGAAGCTCTTTTCTCTGCCCTATTGAAGACCACTTCTTTCCTTCTGTCCTAAGCCCTGACCATTTCCTCCATCCTTATGGATTCCGAGCTCGGGTGGGGGTTTATTTGGCACCTGGCGCTGCGCGTGAAAAGATTTTTTCAATCGAGCAGGGCCTCAAAGGCGAGCTAGTCTTCTTAATCGCTTTTCCCCTAAGCCTTGCGCATGCTGATTGGCAGTCAGTGTCCCATTCAGAGTAGTCATCGGTGTAAGTGCCTCATAAAGAGCGAGATCTTCTCCGCAGTCGGAGTTCTGCAAATCAGGGAAGGCTGGGGCAGGCCGACTGCAGTGGAACGTTTCATGGATCGTGCGGACGTGCTACCCATTCCAATCTGGTCTCGCGTTTTGCCGAGCTGAAATCCTGGCGACCGTCTAAAGATTCTCAGTGGCGGAGTAAAGTACCAACGCGATATAGGCAGACAAGTCGGCAGGCAAGAAGGCAGCAAGGCAGCAGGAAGGCAGGAAAGCAAGCATGTAGACAGACAGGCCAGCATAGGTGGATGGATGGGGTGGCCTATAAAAATGTGTGGGCTACGTAAGGCTATTGATCACAAAACTCACAAGAGCTGGTCGGAGCAAGTTGTCTCGCCATCCCCAGTTATTCGCCTGTCAATAATCGAGTAGGGAGACGCAGTGTGTCTAATATTACCTCCAATCCCCACGGGGAGACAGGTAAAGAGAGGCCGAAGGGCAGAGAGACTTTCAAACTGACACAGGCAAAAAGGAGGAGCAGTAGTGAGAGCAATGTGATGGGGGTGAGGTGCAGGAGAGGGGGAAGAGAAGAGTGGTGGGGTTAGAGGTGGGAGAAAGTAGCAGGAGCAGCAAGAACACAAGTAGTTGGAGAAGACGAAGGAGGAAAATAGGAAGAAGAAAGGAAACAGGAAGACTACGAGCAACACTAGCAACATAATGGCAGGAACAGTACAAAGTAGAGATAACATGACATGACACGAACCGACATGACATGACATGGCAGGACAGGACAGGACAAGACAGGACATGACATAACATCATATCATATCACATGACATGACATGGCATGACAAAACATAACACAACATAACATAACGTAACATGACATGACATGTGGAAATTAAAGTTACATGACACTGGCATTAGATAAAGGACTAGGTATGATAGAGGAGGAGATGGAGGGGATGATGACAGTTCGTGGAGGAAGAGAATTGAGAGTAGAGGGAAGATAAGAAGAGAGAATTAGAGAGAAAACGCTACAGGAGGAAGGCTAGAGGGAAATGCAGAGGATCAGACACTTGAGAGAGGCAGTGTTCGTGTGAGGACTTCCCGAAACTACAGCTGTTGACGCACTGTAGCGGAATGAGATAAGCATTTACAAAAGACAACATGGCAGGCAATCTGATGTGATCATCTGAAGCGAGGGTGGTGGTGGTGGTGGTGCTGCTGGTGGTGGTGGTGATTGTGGTGGTGCTGTTGTTGCAGCTGCTGCTGGGGTGAATGGGTGGGTCAGAGCCCGACAAATACTTACAAGACAGATGTGAAAAAACGATGTATTCTGCCCAACTGGTCTTGAAGTATGGTCAGTGCGGATTTCACGAGTTGGCAGTGGAAACGCCACAGCTTCATTTTCAGACTAAAAACAGACTCTACCCTTTCCTGAAGTATTGATTTTTAAAGTGTTTTTTTTCTTCATTCTCCACAAACATTCGTTGCCATTCCATTTCCATTTCCTCATACGCAGCGCCAATCAATCAAGTTGCTGAAAGAGTAAATCCACATTTCTTTTCGAGAAGACATCGAGAATAAACATTTCTGTCTTTCAAACGTCTTGCTACTGTACGTGCCATTTCATCGTTCCCTTTACATCAACATTTCCAGGAAATCGAATTACCTTGATTATATATTTTGACGTCTGCACAGAACGCAATCAAATCAAGGTCATAAAAGCAACACGCTACGACGACGTAACCGAGCATTCAGGGAAACGAGAAAGGTTGGCTATCGACCAGTTTCTTTCCTAACGAATGATAGAAGACAACGTCCTGAATTCAGTGAACCCAGAAACCATGACTACGGCCAAACATGGAACCTGCATTTCTCACGCATAGATAAGCTTGCCGTTGGCCGACATCGATCCAGTGCAGACTCCTGTGACAGAATCGCCATTCACCAAGCTGGATTACCACAGAATCTGCTTACACGGTCTTTGGAGATAATATTCAATCAGACATCTAGTAAATCTGAATCAGCTCGCTCGAATTCTCGCCAGGAAGTTAAGAGACTGCTCAGTCACACCCCCGTTGCCCAGACAACAGCGGCTGTCTCCAAGCATCAGAAAGGCAGTCTATTAAAAGCCCCTCTACTTTTCAGGTCACTTGTCATGACATCATTAATGATATCATCATGGGATGTTTGTGAAAAATCATACATTCATTCATCATCTGACACTTGGAAATTCGAGCGCATTTTTTGATGACGTCAAACAAAGTTCCTCCATCCAATCTTTATATAAAATGTTGGGTTCTTTTTTAGAATTTGTCCAGTAAATTTTAAAGTGTTTTAGTGAAGAAAAACTGAAAAAGTGGAGAGAGAGAGAGAGAGAGAGAGAGAGAGATAGAGAGAGAGAGGAGGGGGGGGGGACGGAGAGAGAGAGAGGGGGGGGGACGGAGAGAGAGAGAGAGAGAGAGAGAGAGAGAGAAAGAGACAGAGAGACAGAGAGAGAGAGACAGAGAGAGAGATAGAGAGAGTCAGAGAGAGTCAGAGACAAAGAGAGACACATAGGGAGAGAGATACACACACACACACACAGAGACAGACAAGAGAGACACATAGGGAGAGAGATACATGCAGACACACACACACACACACACACGCAGAGAGAGAGAGAGAGAGAGAGAGAGACAGACAGACAGACAGACAGACAGACAGACAGACAGACAGACAGACAGACAGACAGACAGACAGACAGACAGACAGACAGACAGACAGACAGACAGACAGCCAGCCAGCCAGCCAGCCAGCCAGCCAGCCAGCCAGCCAGCCAGCCAGCCAGACAGACTGACAGACAAACAAACAGACAGACAGATTTTAGTTATAGGGTCAGCAGCAGACGAACAAGATTTATTTAACATGTAACCTTATTTAAAGATGAATGAATGGCTGAATGACTGAACGACGAAATGAATGACAAAAAGAATAAATGAGTGAACATGCATTCCAAGCCAGAGTTAGCCAATTAAGTATGACGCAGGGAACCAGCACTCATTGACTTTTCCCTTTTATTTCCCTTCAAATTCACAAAGACGCCCAGACAACCGACTTGGCACCATAGACATGATCTTAAGTCCAGTTTTGCACATTTTTTGCTTCCGGTATAGTTGTTATTTTCACGTTTTCTTCCTGATCATATAATGCATGAAGATTCTTGAACAAAAACCAAACGAGAGCAAAAGGGATTGAAAACAATTACTATGGTACGATATTCATTCACTTGTGAGTAAGTGGCATTCTCCTTCTGTGAGGGGTTGCAAAGTTTCTTTTTACAAAGTAGACAAATCACTGCTGCCTAGTTTACACAGTAGACAAATCACTGCTGCCTAGTTTACACAGTAGACAAATCACTGCTGCCTAGTTTACAAAGTAGAAAAATCACTGCTGCCTAGATTTGAGAGAGTAGGCGAAGACTTGTGATTTCCTTCCAGGGGGTCTGTGTATTTAATCTTCACCTGTCACTCACCACGCAAATTGGACTTTCTCCAT
>JAWQFJ010020595.1:25000-35350 GCA_034096865.1 Theodoxus fluviatilis | reverse complement strand
AGCCGAATTTTGTCAAAAACATTACATTTGCAGCAGTGGTCAAGGCGATGCGGCCGTTTCGAGCATAAACACCCGGAATCAGATGTTGTGGCCTGCCAGCTTGTGTGGCCCGCCAGCGTAACTGCCTTTCCCGCACCCCTCTCCTCGGACGAGTCCACTCGTGTGGCCCTCCAGCGTCACTACCTTACCCGCACCCCTCTCCTCGGACGAGTCCACTCGTGTGGCCCTCCAGCGTCACTACCTTACCCGCACCCCTCTCCTCGGACGAGTCCACTCGTGTGGCCCTCCAGCGTCACTACCTTACCCGCACCCCTCTCCTCGGACGAGTCCACTCGTGTAGCCCTCCAGCGTCACTACCTTACCCGCACCCTCTCCTCGGACGAGTCCACTCGTGTGGCCCTCCAGCGTCACTACCTTACCCGCACCCCTCTCCTCGGACGAGTCCACTCGTGTGGCCCTCCAGCGTCACTACCTTACCCGCACCCCTCTCCTCGGACGAGTCCACTCGTGTGGCCCTCCAGCGTCACTACCTTACCCGCACCCCTCTCCTCGGACGAGTCCACTCGTGTGGCCCTCCAGCGTCACTACCTTACCCGCACCCCTCTCCTCGGACGAGTCCACTCGTGTGGCCCTCCAGCGTCACTACCTTACCCGCACCCCTCTCCTCGGACGAGTCCACTCGTGTGGCCCTCCAGCGTCACTACCTTACCCGCACCCCTCTCCTCGGACGAGTCCACTCGTGTGGCCCTCCAGCGTCACTACCTTACCCGCACCCCTCTCCTCGGACGAGTCCACTCGTGTAGCCCTCCAGCGTCACTACCTTACCCGCACCCCTCTCCTCGGACGAGTCCACTAGTTCGGCCTCCCTGCGGAAGTCATTCTTGCACTTGAAGTGTATATTATAATTATGGGTATTATGACGAAAAGACAGTGAAGATTGTGAATGTGTACGTGTGTGTGTTTGTGTGTGTGTGTGCGTGCGTGCGTGCGTGTGCGTGCGTGTGTCTGTGTGTGCGTGCATGAGTGTGCGTGTGTGTGTGCGTGCCTGCGTATGCGTGTGTGTGTATATGTGTGTGTGTGTGTGTGTGCGTATCTCTGTGTGAGTGTGCCTGTGTGTGTGTGTGTGTGTGTGTGCGTGTGTGTGTGCGTGCGCGTGTGTGCGTGCGTGTTTGTGTGTGTGTGTGTGTTTGTGTGTGTGTGTGTGTATGTGTGCGTGCGTGTAGTATTTTATCCCCTGTTTCGTTGTTAAATGTCAAACAGACATCCAGTGTCTAGATTTCCTTTGGGAGACAGATCTCTTAGCTTTTAGTTGTTGCACTGGTGGAGATGATACAAAATCAGTTCGTAATGCGTGCGTGTGTGCGTGTGTGTTTGTGTGTGTGTGCGCGCGCGTGCATGTGCGTGCGTACGTGCGTGTGTGTGTGTGCACGTGCGTGCGTGATTGCGTGCCTGTGTGTGTGCGCGTGCGTGCGTGCGTGCGTGTGTGTGTGTGTGTGCGTGAATATCCGGATTTTATTCTTTTAATATAAACTTCATTTCGTCAGAAACTGTTTTATTCGAAAGTTCAGAAGGTGCAAACATGAAAACTCCACGCATTCGACTTGCTGGAAGATATGCATACTCGTCATTTTCAGCTTTTGTTAGAGTCGGGGGAAATGCTACATCAACTGATCTACTACAGCAACAATAATGGGTGGGTGGGCGTGGTGGTGGTGCTTGGGAGAAGGGGGTGTGGTGTGTTGAGAAGAGTGAGCTAGGGTAGGGGGAGAGGAGTTGTGGGTGGAGGGGGATGGGTAGGAGGTTAATGTAGTAATGAAATACGGTAGGGTAGATATACAGTCATTCTCATATGGCACCCATTCTTCGTGACCTGTACTGGCTACCCATTCACCATCGAATCAATTACAAACCACTATGGCATGTGTACAAATGTGTCAATGGAGCAGACCCAAGTTATCTGACTGGACTGTGCATGGGAGAGATTTCGGATCGTCATCACCGGCACTTCTCCAAGTTCCACGCTGCAACACCGGAAGTCTGAAAGGAGAGCATTTTCAAAAGCAGAACCACAGCTGTTGAATATCCTTTCCGATAAGCTCTGAAAATTATCATCGCTTCAGACATTGAAATCCTGCCTGGAGACCCATCTATTTAAACTTTGACTGTGTCGAGCGCCTTGAGCATGTCCATGGGCGTGAGATTGGCGCTATAAAAGGGCCGACACATACCTACATACATCTACTGGGGCTAGGTGCCCAGTGGTTGGCGCACGTGCCCGCCGTCGCTATCGGCCAGCGACTAGCGGTATCGATGTTCGAGGCTACACTGATTCTGGAGTCGCATCCTTGGGCAAAGTGCTTATAGGAAAAATTCTAAATTTTTCCTGAAGCAAAGCCAAAATTTAACTTTCCTGATCTGCATATTTCAAGCACGATGTTCTGCTAGCCAGGCTTGGAGCTACGAAGTTTAATTCATCTTTAGCATCTTCTAGAGGTCTGTGTGTAGAACGCTTAAGCCGGCAGAATGAATAGTTTGACGTCGTCGACTTCATGATGCGCAACTAAATATATTTTTATGGTTACAATTCCAAAACGGGATCACAAATAACTTCAAACATTTAAAGAATGTTCATGGGTGAATTTCTGACCTTCCATCAAATTTCTTCAGAATCCGTTTTGAACTTTTAAAAGTCATTTTGCCAAATAATGTGTTACAACCTCGGGGTCACCAGATGTTACAACCGTTTTCCTAGTAAATTGCCAGTAAAAACCTAGACGAGAGAGAAGATAATAACCTCACTTTCACCACTCAGGCAAAGGAAAAACAGTGAATACCAAGGGTCACTATTTATTATACAAAAGCATACAGTATTTAAAAAAACGTGTCAGACCTCGCAAACTTGTGGTTCAAATACTCGAGCTTAGACCAACCCCATATGATGAGGATGATAGACAAACCCGGCCGAACCAGACGAACAACACAAACACATAGAAGATAGAGTCCGTCTCTGCTTCAAACTGTTAATTCCATCACAGGGGGGAGATAAAAGAACGTCTTCACCTTATCGAACGTAGTCCAGTTTCAGTTCTTTTAGTCCACTTTAGTTTCCATTCATAGCAGTCGTCACTGTTTCCATGAGTTCTACGTTCAGACCCACTCCACGTTCAAGGCACGTCCTCCTCATCAGCTTTCACGGACACGGACACTCCAGGTGATGCAGGCGTCGATCTGGTGGTCGGACGGCTATCAGCATCTTCACCGTGGCTGTGTATGATGCCGCTCAGTGATGTACACTATGAATTACCAAGTCAACCTTGATAAAGCTTTGCCGTTTCGCCCAGAGATTTGCTCTCAATTTTTAAACTAGCCCAAAACATCTTTTTTCATGGGCAGCGTCACAATGTGACGTCACAAAACTGATGACGTAACGCAAATCCGGAGAACTTGCCAGATCTTGCAAAGAACTGGCCCATGTCAACTTGTTCCTAAACTGTACAACCTAGCACAGTATACTCTCATGAAGTCCAAAAAGATTCCCACCCAACATCTTCCAAGAAAAGTAAAATAATAATAAAACAATCAATACCTACTCATAACCAGCCATGATCAGCCTCCACCCAGTCCACTGAGGCCAAGCAACCACATTCGCCCAGATATCCAAGCACAGAATCCTATCCAGACCACTGTGCCCAAAAACATGAAACTCTGTACGTAACATAATGCACCAACCAACAAACCAGCCGACTGAAAAACATAACCTCCTTGTCGTGTGTAATGAACTTGTGTTCAGACTTCATGTCTTGTTTCAAATACTTGTTCTTGGTGTTGTTGGTGGTGGTTTTTTGGGGGGAAACTTTGAGCTAGAAGCCGAATAGTGAGCTCGATGGATGCAGATCATCAACGCCAGAGAACACAGAAAAGCCTCAACGTCCACCGTTATGACAGCACGTTGCTAGTGCTAGTGCCCACACTGCAGCCGGGTGTGCGCCTCCCAGAATGAGCTGACCCATCATCGAAGGAAAGCACACGACTGACATCTTCGACCCTGATGGTCAGTCTACGAATGGCACACTGTAGAGCCCTAAACGTTTGATTGGAAAGTGAGACAGCATCGGGTCGGAACACATCCCAGGGCGTGTCGATGGTGTTGACCTCTGACCGTGTGCATCCCATTTCTCTGTCACTTTCCTTGCGTTCCGTTGCACTCTGCTTCATCTCTGCTACGATGTAGCAGCCTCAAGAGTTTTGATTGGTTGGTTTTATTTAATAACTTTAAAAGCACATTATTATTAAAAGTATAGGGTTTTGGAGGCCCTCTTTGAATACACGAATCCCCAATATTATTTCACACTCAAATTTATCACTCTTGATCGAAGAAACGACTTGATAAAAGCATTAGGGTCGAAAATCATTCACACACAATCTTTGGTGACGTTTCACCCAGTGACAGAGGTCAACTTCCTGTCAAGGTCGCGCAGCAGCTAGAGCATCTCAGAAGGCGCTCTAAATGCTTCACATTAGAGTGCGCCACTTACTGTGCTCAAAGATTATAGGTTACACAAAGATAGTTCATTAGCTCATTCTCGTGAGGGTCGAGACACGTTGCGCCCCAAGCGGCTAGCACTATGGGAAATGCCTATAGTCCGTTTCAACATTGCACTGTATTTAGTCACATGATTATAGGATTTAGTGGAGACTTCGCACAAAAATGGCCTAGCAACAGATGTGCGATGGACCTAATTCTAAAATTTCCGATAACGTCATCAACTACCAAGGTTGAAGAACGAGTGACGTCACTATTTGACCGATTTGAAGAATAATAATTTTTAACACAGAGAGAACAGGGTCACCAAACGTTGCAATCACGTCGACCCGTGCACACGTGGTTCTGCGAGTGACCTGCATTTCGATTGTTAAAAAGTAGGAGCTTTCAATACCTTTTGATGCATTCAACATACAGCTTTGATAAATTAATGCTGTTCATGGTTTACATTTTCTTTGGATGGGGTTTCTAGTGTCCCCAAATTCAGCTTTTTCTGCGCGAAGCGAGACTATGTCCACCATTTTAAATGTGCAATGTTGAAACGGACTATAGGCATCTCCCATAGTGCTAGCCGCTTGGAACACTGCAATTTTAGCTGCTTGTAACTTCAAAGAGCAAAAGCTCGGCATGAACTATCTTTGTGTAACCTATAATCTTTGCTGTGCTTAGCAACGATGAAACTACAGAACTCGTAGCCGCATTTGATTGGCTCATATTAAACAGAACTAACTGAAAGTCACTCCACGGAATTGCACGGTTAACATGCTTCGAACCATGGAGTTTACATACCATAAAAGTGGCAAACGTGCCGATTGCTTCCAAATTTCGAAGAAATGAATGTTATAGTGCTCTCATCACCGTGACAGAGTAGATTGTATGTCTTGGTTTGATATCTGTAATACACGTCGGCATTTATCCCCATGAGTGTAACGATTTAGCAGACGACACACATTTTTGGATTCCCTTGACCTTCCTCAATGACTGGTGATGGTTATCTCCCTTTTGTTATTAATGAATTTTTTACCCTAATGCTTTTTTGAAGTTGTCTATTCGATCAAGAGGGATATAATTCAATGTGAAATTATTTAGGGGATTCATGTATCCAAAGAGGGCCTCTAAAACCCTCTACTTTTAATGATAACGTGCTTTAAAAGTAATTAAAGAAACCGACCAATCGAAACTCCTGAGCCTGCTACATCGTAGAAGAGATGAAGCAGAGTGCAACGGAACGCAGGGTTTGTTTGACGTCACGTGACAGTGAGAGATTGACTTGGAGGGGAAACGGTGACAGCAAGTCCGGATATATGTAGTTTTTCCTTAGACTATATGGCTCTGAAAAGGGCCGTTTCGGTGATCCTAGCATTTGCTTCGTTTTGATTGCAACCGCTTCTTTTCGTCCATTTGCCGAGCGTTCGTTTTCTTCTTAATGGCGAGCGCATGTTTTAATTTTGATAGCGAGCGTTCTATTTTGTCTTGATAGCGAGTGTTTGTTTTCGTCTTAATGGCGAGCGTTCGTTTTCTTTTTGATGGCGAGCGTTCTTTTTCGTTTTGCACAACCAAATCTCACCATCAAGACCAAGGAAACGCTCGAACCACCGAAACAGCCTTCTCAGGGCCATATACTCTTAAGGAATAAAACATTATAATCAGACATGCTGCCACCAATTGCCCCTATAAGTATGTATCTTGGTCTGACCTTGGCTTCCCGCCCCTTCACTGTCATGGACTGAGTAAGAGGACTTGTGATCAGGGGCAAGCATACAGTGGTCACTGCTACTACTACTCTTACTACTCTTAAGAATTGTGCTCACGCGCCTAGCAAGCGTTGTCTTGAGCAGCTCTAGAGAAAAAGCTGAATGTTTTGGATACCACTGCACTGTTTTTTGTGTTTCTGGTACCTACGTGTGTGTGAAGATGCCGCCGTCATTGTGGTATAGGTTTTGGTTCCTGTTTTTCTTGGACTTTTTCACAATCTTCAAGTTTGTGGTTCAACTGTCACTTCTTCAGCAAGTCAATCAGGTTTCACCTGAACTGCTTCTCAGCCACCATCCATGTTGTGTTGTCAACAACAGCTGCCTTTGTGAGTACTACTTCAACAGCTCAATTAACTGGCCTCCTGACCCAGTGCCACTGTTCTCCTGTGAGCACTACTTCAACAACAATTCACCTCCTGACTCACTGTGCCCCTCCGCTAATCAGCTGAGTACATCTGTACTGACCCCGACCCTTCAGCGTGCATCTACACCCCAGTACACCAGAGACAAGTTGCTGAGTCTACGTGGAAAAGTGCATCCACTTGACCCTACACTTGATGCCACTTTGCTTGAACTTGGCATCAGGCGACGTGTGAAAGCCAGGAGATCCAGGGCAGGAGGGAGGAGAAAGCAGAGAAAGATTCCAGTGCTTGTGCTTGGTCCTGGCATTCCTGTCAGGACCCCGGATACTGTACGTGCTGACTGCTGGCCGCCATCTGCTGACGAGGGGATCGCTACTCCATCGAGTGACGTCATCGCCTCTGGCAGTGCATCATCACCTTCCTCAGCGGTGGGGCCGGTGCCCCTCAGCCCAGTGTTCAGCGCCTTGGACACTGAGTCTGCACCTCTTCCTTTCGCAGACGTCTCCCTCAACTCTACAGTCTGCAGTGGAACGCCGGTTGTCCCCACTTCTTCTGGGGTGTCGGGCTTTGCGTCGGGCACTCCTCGTGGGCGGCAGCCTGCCAACCTTGTCGACATCAAGTCATCGCCACGGGACCGCCTGTCTGTGTGTGTCTTTAACGCACAATCTGTTGGGAACAAATCCAAGCGCATTGACATTGTGGAGTTTATCCGTGATGAAAATGTTGACATTATGTTTCTGACTGAGACATGGCTTAAGACTCACGGTGACGAATCGAAACATGCGGACTTAACTCCTGCAGGTTACTGTCTCAAGTCTCTTCCTCGTGCAACGAGGGCGGGGGTGTGGCAGTGCTGGTAAGAGAACATTTTCCAGTTGTGGTCGGTACTTCCTTCTCTTTCGCCCATGACAGTTTTGAGGTCATCCAGTTGACTCTGAACACTCCAGTTAGTGTGCATTTCTTCTGTGTGTATCGGCCACCCCCCAGCAAAGCAAACAAGTTGAAGGATACTCTGTTCTATGCTGAATTTAGTGATATGTTAGCAACGTACCAGGCAGGAGCCGATCGTCAACGACATCCAAAGAAGGAAATGGAAGTAGATTGGGCACACCCTGCGCAGAAACGATGCCAGCATTCCACGCCACGCCTTGGACTGGAACCCCCAGGGTAAACGGAAGCGTGGTCGACCAGCACTGACCTGGAAAAGAACCCTACAGGCAGAGCTGAGGACAGTCCGGATGACATGGGGAGAGGCGAAGAGGGCAGCCCAAGACCGACAGAGGTGGAGACTTGCAGTGAAGGCCCTATGCTCCGACCGGAGCGAAGAGGACTAAGTCAAGTAAGTCAAAGCCACCCTTCAAGGGAATGTTGTCATTGTTGGTGACTTTAACTTTCATTATGACAAGCTAGATAGTTACAGTACTGTGCGCATGGTGGACATCTTATCCACTTTTGGTTTGAAACAAGCTGTTTCAGAGCCCACCCACAGGTCTGGTCACATCATTGACTGGGTACTCTATCGTCCTGATGACAATGTTTTTCGTTCATGCCATGTTTCTCACAATTTGACTTCCGATCATTTTGCTGTGTTGTGTGACTTGGGTGTGCGGCGGCCGGTGCGGGGACCGGAGTATCGCAGCATTCGAAACCTCCGTGCGATTGATTTGACTGTGTTCAGGCATGATGTGGCTGCTCTGGCTGCTGCGTCGTCCACGCCATCCGCTGATCAGTTGTATGACCATCTCCGCTCTGTTCTTGAGAGTCATGCCCCATCAACGCAGCGCAAGGTCCCTCAGCGTCGCTCCACTCCGTGGTATAGCGCCGTCGCTTCCGAAGTCCGAGCTTTGAAGCAGCTGAGCGACAATGGCTGCGTTCTGGGTTAACCGTTCACAAGGAAATGTTCAGCTCCTTCAAATACAAGATCAATCGTCTCGTAGATAAGGCTAAGACAGTGTATTTCAACGCAAAGATAGTTGCGTCTACCACTTGTAGGCAGTTGTTTTCCATCACAAACACACTCATGAACAAGACCCGTTGTACCGCCCTCCCTTCCTCCCCACTGTCATCACTACTGTTTTCACTGAAAGCTTTTGCCATCAATCCAGACACGTGGGAACGGGCTGCAATGGACCGATCCACCTGGCGCTCTTCCATCCACAAAGGTGCCAAGACATGCGAGGCAAACAGGATCACTGCCGCAGAAAAGAAGAGGCAAGCCCGCAAGGCCCATGCTGTCAACCCCCCTGGAGACGTCCCACTTGTCCCATGTCCCTTCTGTTCCCGAACCTTCCGTGCCAGGATCGGCCTCGTTAGCCATCTGCGCACACACAGACAGAACCAGTCCCAGCAACCCCCCGGATGACTAGAGTGGTCCTCGTCGACTCGACGGACGAACAACAACAACATCACTACCTCAGAAGTTTTGTGACTTCTTTGTGTCCAAGGTGTCTGACATACGAAGCAACGTTGACATGTCTGCTGGTACAGGTGCTAGCGAAGACCCAGTATCCTTCAGTGGTACTCCCCTCCTTCAGTTCAGCTCGGTTGAGGCAAGTGTGGTCCTTAAGACCATCCGTAGTATGACCTTGACCCTGTTATCACATCCCTCTTACTTGAGTGCATTGATGACGTTCTGCCTGTTCTGACACAGATGATCAATGATTGCTTCCAGTCTGGCACCTTCCCCAGTGTTTTCAAACAAGCTTTAGTCAAGCCACTTCTGAAGAAGAAAGACCTGGATCCAAACAAGCTTAGCAATTACAGGCCAGTCTCCAACCTTTCCTTTCTTTCAAAACTGTTAAAGAAATTAGCTTTGCAGCAGTTGTTAGAGCACGTGTCCAAGTATGATCTTTTGGCTCATTTTCAGTCCGCGTACCGTGCTCACCATTCCACCGAAACAGCTCTGCTCCGTGTTCTAAACGACCTCCTTGTCGCATCTGATGATTCCAAAGTTTCCCTTCTCACGTTGTTAGATTTGAGTGCTGCGTTTGACACAATAGATCATGGAATTCTTCTCTCCCGTGTTACAAATCGGCCTCTGTTTCTAGGGGTATGTTAATTTATCACTGGTTGGATGAGGCCTGACTTGCACACATAACAGTCACTGCTTTCATTCGCGCTGTCTCTTTCTCTCAAAACCAGAAGAAAAGGTAATGAGAAATCAATTAATAATGATTTAATCAAATAATGACAACCTATAATATATTCATGCAAAAATCAAGCATGCACAAGAAGAGTAATTAGTACTAGACCGGCCTTAATTAATGAATGGTAAAGTTTATCTTCAGTTCCACTTGGGTGACTTATCTTATGCTTCTATCGAAAGACGCTCTCCGAGTGTTTGTCCATGAAACAAGGTTCATATAACACGAGTTTACTGACTTTCAGTCCAGAATTTGCAGGGGAAAGTAGAGGTTCACAGTTACCTGGGCCCATCAAAGAAAGTTGACCAAGTATTGGGGCATTCGACTGTCTTGCAGGGAGCGCGGGTGTGACTGCAAGGTATTCCCAGTCGAGGTTGACTGCGGAGGCTTTGTTGGGCACTCTGCCATCCGCTTTCTGCAATGCCTGGGGGCAGGGTCCAGGGCCATCCACAAGGGGACAGGGCTGCTGCAGGAGACCGCTGAAGCTGCCTCGCTGTGGCTGTGGCAGCCCAGCAGGCGCCGTACACAGGCAGCCACCAGCAACTAGT
>JAWQFJ010020595.1:0-20000 GCA_034096865.1 Theodoxus fluviatilis | reverse complement strand
ACTGCCTCTCTCTCCTACAGTGTATGTGTAGCGTGGTGCCGTACCACGCGCAGCGCTGCATTCGAAGGGGACTAACTTCCGGTCAGCTTTCTTCGAATCATGGAATACATTGAATCTGTTGCCGAGGTGAGTGAAGAAATCAAGTTAAAACAGTACCAAAAAATTAATTTGCATTGTTTTGTGCAAATGTAATGAATGTATATAGAACTGGGTTACATAATTTGAGTTTTGTATGGTGTTATTAAAGCTTTTCAACACCTTTTCAACCTTGTTCCAAGGTTGTTTACATCCGACTTTCGCGTCGGTCATGCTATTTTAGTATTTAGCGAAATGGCGCTAATTGTGCTAATGGCTTCGAAATGGCTTAGAAATAAGCATATATATCGTTATCCTCTACTTGAATATGATATATTTAAGCTATTCTAATTAAACCAGAACTATATTTGACCAAATTACGTTAGAAACAGCAACATTTTGAAACACAGACATGCGGTCGCTATTTCCGTCCAGGATGATGATCGAAACACAGACAGTGACGCGAAAATCATCTGAAGTAATAATAAAACTATTCAGAAAGGTATGAAATGACAATAAATGCTAGTGATCATGGATGCTTTGAGGTTTTTTTAATGTTGCCAGATGCTATCACTGCAGTTTTAAATTTATTTTCCATCGTTTTCAGGAGCAAAGCGATGGCGTCTGTTTTGGCGAGAATCCTGAAAGTACCTCAAACGCTAAAGACCGGTTTTCCCTGCCACAAGTAAGTGAAAATGAAACATTTTATACTCATTTTCTGTTTTTAAAATTGTGAAATGGCATAAATTGATTTTGTTATTGCTCTCTCTCTCTCTCTCTCTCTCTCTCTCTCTCTCTCTCTCCACCTACCCCTTTCTCTCTCTCTCTCCACCTACCCCTCTCTCTCTCTCTCCACCTACACCCCCCCCCCTTCTCTCTCTCTCTCTCTCTCTCTCTCTCTCTCTCTCTCCACCTACCTCTCTCTCTCTCCACCTGCCTCTCTCTCTCTCCACCTACCACTTTCTCTCTCTCTCCACCTACCTCTCTCTCTCCACCTCTCTCTCTCTCTCTCTCTCTCTCTCTCTCTCTCTCTCTCACCTACCTCTCTCTCTCTCTCTACCTACCTCTCTCTCTCCACCTCTCTCTCTCTCTCTCTCCACCTACCCCTTTTTCTCTCTCTCTCTCCACCTACCCCCCTCTCTCTCTCTCCACCTACACCCCCCCTCTCTCTCTCTCTCTCTCTCTCTCTCTCTCTCTCCCTGCCACAAGTAAGTGAAAATGAAACATTTTATACTCATTTTCTGTTTTTAAAATTGTGAAATGGCATAAATTGATTTTGTTATTGCTCAGTGGAACCAATAAAAGGTAATGTTTTTTAAAAAGTTATCTATAGCCTATAATCACTTGTTTTCAGTTGTGTGTAATAGTTTACTGAATGTTCATTTAATATTCTCGTGCACTGTTGTGTTTCTAGGCCAGCAACACACTGATGGAAGCTGTTTGCCAATCCCTCAGCAAGGACACCAATTTACCTGAGGACTTTCGGGAAAACTTTGCGAACATTGACAGTGAGTACCTAATATTGAACATACTTTTTTCTGTTGAGATGATCATGATTCATTGTTACATGCAATATATTATTGTTTTTCTTCTCTGCAATCCAAAAGGTAAACATATTTTGAACTTTTTTTTCTAAATTCAAAACTACGTTTGGTTTTCTTAGTTTCAGCTCTGGTTGAGAAACTGCAGTTTCTGGACAGCTGTTTGGTGCCACAGGGAAAAATGAAGAATGCTGCCAAGGAGAAATCATGGGCAAGGTTCTACACCCACTACATTGAGCAAATTGATAATGTTACAAGCATAACTGGGTCGCCTGAAGCCTCAGCTTGGATTTGTTTGAGGGCTTTTGAAAGGATGCTCAGTATTGAGTCAAACAGTAAAGAGCAGAAAGGGGGTCAAAAATCAGTGCCTATTCAGGCAGAAGAAAAGGGAACCATCAAATACATAGGTGGGTGTGTTGTCAGGAAAATAAAAGAAAGGGTGTGGAGACTCCCAAAAACCACATACACAGAAAGGAAAATGCAATGTCTGGAAGATATGTGTCAAGAAAGAGAAAGCACTGAGGGGGACATGACATCATTGCTAGACAGAGGAGGGCTAACCTACATTAAGCCAGAAATGGTTGAGATGTTCTACCGTATGGAAGAGCTTTTCAGGGAGAAGGCTGGTTCTGGTGAGGTGGTGAAACAATGCAATTCTGCTGATTTTGTTCAAGCGGGAAGTAACCACAGACACATTGGGGATGCTTTCTGTGGTGCTATGTGCATGCATGACACACAGATCATTTCTGATGTTCTTGACAACTGCCTGGTTCTGTTCTTTAAGATCAGGATCCACCACAGGCTGAAGATTATTATGGATAGGAGAAGGATTCAGGAAAACAAATCAAGAAAGGAGAAAGGGTTGAGAAAGACAATAAAAGCAGCTTCAACAAGTTAAAGTTTCCATACAATTTATTGTTTCAACTTTCAAGCAGCATGATTGTGTGATCACTTATGATGACATGCACCGGTTTTGTGCGATGTAAGCATATCATGATAAGACAAATGTACATGTACTGTAAAGCTACTACTGGAAATGCATAATCAACAGAGTTGTAATTCAAAATGTACAAGGTAAATTCTTAGAGAAAACTTTTGATGTAAACATATTCTATGGAAAATAATACATGGTCTTAGCTACTCCTGGAAATGTGGAATCAACCCTGCTTGTGTTAAAATGTATCTGGAATCAACATGACTTGCAAGTTGCTTGAATAAAAAGTGCAAGAAGCCAAAACAAGCTGTTTCAGTGTTTGTTTCTTTGTACAAACTCATAAAATTACCATGACAACATTTACACAATACACTACACAAAATAGTGAAAGAATGCAAGAAAATTTACAATCATGTCGGTCAATACCAAACACATTGGACACTCCCTTACCAATACAGTGAAAACCAGATATATACTGCTTGTACTGTACATGAAGAAACCAATATAAGCATGTCGGTCAATACCAAACACATTGGGCACTCCCTTACCAATACATGGAAAACCAGATATATACTGCTTGTACTGTACATGCAGAAACCAATACAATCATGTCGGTCAATACCAAACACATTGGGCACTCCCTTACCAATACAGTGAAAACCTGATATATACTGCTTGTACTGTACATGCAGAAACCAATACAATCATGTCGGTCAATACCAAACACATTGGGCACTCCCTTACCAATACAGTGAAAACCTGATATATACTGCTTGTACTGTACATGCAGAAACCAATACAATCATATCGGTCAATAGGCCACGTACCTCTCTCTCTCTCCACCTACCTCTCTCTCTCTCCACCTACCTCTCTCTCCACCTACCCCTCTCTCTCCACCTACCCCTCTCTCTCTCCACCTATCTCTCTCTCTCTGCACCTACCTCTCTCTCTCCACCTAGAGGTTGGCCTTGAACTCATCTAACTGTTTCTGTAGCGACTTTTCTTTCTTTCGTGAGGATTTCAGCTCCTGAGCGAATTACCTTTTGTCTGCGTTGTGCAGGGGGTCGTACTTGTGAAGGGGTCGTGATGCTGCTGCCACAGTTCTCTGCTGTCTTCTCAGAACAAGCCTCTTGGCATATGCACACTCTACACACAGTGGTGATACCTTGTCTCCTTGTAGCAGAACCTGGCATTTAACTGAGCGTATGACTGTCTCTCCACTGCTGACATCTCTGGCCTGTCGAAAGTACACTTGAGCTTTGTCAACTGAGCGCAATTCAGCAAATCCTTGCAGGTCTTGATCTTGCACTCCAGTGCAGAACTTCTGACTTGCAACTGATTGCAAGAAAGTTTTTACCCTCACTTTTTCAACACTGTCAGCCTTTTGAAGTAGTTGACCAGAAACAAATGTCTTGACACTGAAGTCCTCAGAGATCTGCACTTTTATCCTGACTGTGTCCGCATCGATGAGACCAAGAGTTAGGGGGGACTTCTCCAGGATGCACCAGGGGCTGGGTAGACATTGCATCACATCCTCTTGAACTTCTTTGAATGTCTTGTATGTCACCCTCTCCGGTAACACGCCAGGATCTCGTTTTGTCTGTAACATAAAGTATGGGCACTTATAAGCAATAATGTAAAGATTTGTTAATATTTCATTAGCCTAAACAGGATCTGTAACTTTTATTTATGGAAGATATTTCATGAAATTGGATGCAAAACATTTCAACATGGGAGAACAATTTGTAATTAGCAAATTTGATTATGAGAGGTTTCCACTGTAAATGTAATCTTGTTGCCCATGCTCAGCAAGAAAAGAGCAAAGCATCACACTGGATAACCACACGCTTTTCCAGTGACAGTGAAGCTACACAAGGCCCATGCGACATGGTTAGTGTTTGCTGGAGTGAATATGATGATGACGATGGTGACGATGATGGTGACGATGATGATAACAATGATGATGATGATGATTAGGAAAAGAAGGAAGAGGAGGAGGAGGAGCAAGAGCAGGAGGAGGAGCAGCAGGAGGAGCAGAAGCAGGAAGAGGAGCAGGAGGAGGAGCAGGAGGAGACAGAAAAACAAAAACAAAAACTTCAGAAGTTTGTAGTTACAGTAACCTGATCGACCCTAATTCTTCATATTGACCTAAAAGCTTTCCTCCTGTGGTGACCAGGAAAGAAAGAAATTGACAGTAAACCATGAACTGGATGTTGTCTCATATTCTCTGGCCTAAGAGCACTCCAGGAATCCACTATTTCAGTTTTAAAAGATAAATACAAAAAAGGGCTTTTAGAAGAAAGGAGAACATTTCATTTGTTTCAATCTCACCTCTTTATATATAAGTAAGTTCAGGTTGATCTATTGACCCAATTTTTAAATCAATACTGTGTCATGTCCCTGTAACTACAACACTCCCCCCCCCCCCCCTACCCCTCACCCCCACTTTAGGATTACAACCCCAACATAAAACTTGGAAAAAGGTCTGGGGGAATATGTCATGAAGACTGTTGTTGCATGGGGAATAATTTTCAAAGGGACGTTGCCAGTGGTTGCTCTTTCCCAAGGGGACTTGTTATGTTATTTCATGGAAGGCCATTGGAGAGGAGATGGGAGTGGGATGGGGGAAATATATCCTTTGAACTTGTTTTCTAATCTCTAAAATGCAACTTTGAACTCCTTCATTGTATTTCTTCCTTGCAGTGTGTGTGTGGTGTATCCTTCCATCCCTGCGATCTTTTCAATAACTGTATAATGATTGTCAGAAGAAAAAAAGAGATGAAAATTAGCTTCATTTCTGTAATTGTTTGTACACATTCATGCATTTATCTTGTCATGAAGTCCTAGGAAGGTACATTTATTAACTTTTACTCCTGTTGAGCACATCACAACATTCATGCTTTTCAAATCTATCAATATCTTGAATACCCAAGATTAGAATACTATAAATTCAAATGCAATAATAATAAGAACAATGATAATAAAAACAATAATAACTTTTGATGATGATGAGGAGGATGATACTAATGGTGACAGCAAAATTAAGAAATTTGAGGTTCACAATCAGAGTCACAGTGGATCCTGTCAGGAGTTGAACCTGAATCTTCAACCCGAGGGTTGATGTGCTTCCATAACACCACAGGATCTTTTCCACAATTAAATGAACCTCAATGAACAGGGAAGAGAGAGATAGTTCATGAGAGAGATGGTTTTTGAACACAGATATTTAGTGCTAGACTAGAGCAAGGGAGTGAACACAGACAGACAGACACAGAGAGAGAACGAGAGAGAGAGAGAACGAGAGAGAGAGAGAGAACGAGAGAGAGAGAGAACGAGAGAGAGAGAACGAGAGAGAGAGAGAGAGAGAGAGAGAGAGAGAGACAGAGACAGAGAGAGACAGAGACGGAGACTGAGAGAGAGAAGAGAGAGAGAGAGCATCCTTCTCTAGCGGAAATTTCGACCAATGAAGTGTGGAGTTTCTCTAGAGCTGAAGACTCATGTAAAATCAACCAGATTAATTTGGCAGATGATAATCAGTGGAACAAGTGTATGCTTGTATTTGTTAATCAAAATTATACTTTCACTTACCATATGAGAAGCAATCCTCAGTGAAATGCCGTGAACAAATCCTGGCATTGTCAGGGTTGTACAACTCATCGCACCGATCAATTGCGCGGTCAAGTTTCTTCCTCCATTCGTCGTTTGTGCCTAGTTTTGGCAACGAATGGTATGAAAGGCCTCTGCATACCTCGCTCCTTGTAAAACAAGAGGGGATTGCACAGCAATTTCCATGGCTAGGCATGATGAAACAATCTTTTCTAGGCAGAAATGCGAATCAACAACACTAGGTCAGCCACTACCGGAAGTGAGCATCCTGCTGAACTTCTAAACGTGCGCGTACGGAACCTCGCTGGCTGCGCGGCAGTGTCGGGCATCCTTCTCTAGTATAATCTATGGTCAGGCGGAGTGGCGGAGTCTCGCGGCACATCACCTTTGAACGAGGCGCGATACACGCGTCACTTCCGGTTTTGACGCATGCGCAGAACCAAAGAGGATGATTTACCAACGGCGATGTCACACCGAGTTTCCACGTCACACATGACGACATACGTGGGCGTGGCCTGTCACTCTGTTCGACCGTGATAGGCGAATCGGGTTTGCTGATTGGAACTCTGTCTGCCATTGTACATGCACAGAGCCCTGAAGGTCAATCTCAAGCGCAAGCTGTACTATTTAACCGAGACAACGCAAGGGCACGGGAAAGGGAACCTAACAGAGGAGTGAATACCGCTCAAGCAAAAAAACACAAGGCATGGGAGATAAGTAAAAAACAAGGTGATAGGCGGGGGGAAGGGGGGAAGGGGGGGGGGGGAGAAGGAGGGGGGCGAGGGAGGGGGAAGCGGGAACGTGTGGAGGGGGAGTCATGCCAGTAGGTCTGCTCTCCACAAGAAGTCAGTTCCGCATACACTCATACCTATAAACATTCACACATCCATACTGGCATATCAGGTCTCACTCTCTCTGCGACCCACATTCACTCGTCTCCCCTCTCACAGGAATACCACCATTCATAAGTGCCCTGCAGAGTCACACACAAAGCCAAAAGATCCACTGGGGAGGATCAAAAATGGAAGAACCATTACGGCAAAGTGTTCAAGCCATTTGGTGTCAAAGTAGAGAGTTTGCCCATCCAGAAACGTTCCCGCCTGCGTCGTCCTTCAGTGCTGTCTGTGTAGGATTTCTCTACCGGCATGCATCTGAGGTCGTGCAGTGTGTGGTTGGGTAGGGGGAAGTGTTCAGTAATGTGAGTGCAGGTGTTCTTGTTGGTGTTGATGTTCGAGTGATGCTGGTAGAAGCGTTGTTTGAGTGAGTTGCTCGTTTCTCCGACATACTGTGTATGGTTGCATCTAGTGCAATACAGGATGCGTATGAGATTGGATGTCGTGCATGTGAGTTTGTGTCTGATGTGGAATGTTTCATTGGTCTGTTGGCTGGTGAATGTGCGGCCTTCCACAAGATGATACTGGCAGACGACGCAACGGGAACTCTGGCATTTGTAGGAGCCAGGGTTGGCATCGACGGGAGTGGGAAGCACGGAAGGCATCAGCAGGGCTCGTAGGGAGCGGCTGTTTCTCTCCCCCAGAAGAGGTGGATCGGGCACAGCTTGTGCCATGCGTGGGCTGGTGTCGGTCATCGCCTGGTGGAGTTCTCTGACCCAGGAGCGCAAAGGAGGGTTGCTGGGGTTGTGGGTCACGACAAAGGGGACCCGCTGGTTCTTCTTTTTAGTCTTGTATAGCAAGCACTCTTGTCTGGACTTAGTGTTGACAATGGTCCTGGCCTTGGTGATGGTAGGAAGGAGGTGGCCTCGGGCTCTGAGCTGATTCTCCAGTTCATCACATCTCTGACGGAAGGTGTCGGGGCTGGAGCATAGTCGGCGGAGACAGAGGAAGAGGCTGTAGGGGAGGTTTCGGATGACGTGGTGAGGGTGGGAGGACAGACTGTGGAGGTATCCATGTACATCAGTAGGTTTGGAGTAAAGGTCAGTTTGGAGGAAACCATCTAGCAGGGTGATTCGGATGTCCAGAAATGGTGCTGCTTGGTCATAGGACTCCAAGGTGAACTTGATGGAGGGATGGAATTGGTTGAGGAATTCCGAGAATTGTTGGAGCTCGGCATCCAAGAGGGTCCACAGTAGGAATATGTCATCGATGCATCGTATATATATATATATATATATATATATATATATATATATATATATATATATATAGTAGTAACAAAGGAACGAGCAAACAAACAAGCCTTACTCCGCTTCAAATTTCGGCTTTATTAGCCTTCCTCAGGAGTATACTGAAGGGTTTGATGATTATAACTCCGGGTTTCCACGTCACACATGACGTCATACATTGGCGTGGCCTGTCACTCTGTATATATATATATATATATATATATATATATATATATATAGAGAGAGAGAGAGAGAGAGAGAGAGAGAGAGAGAGAGGGGGGGGGGAAGAGCGAAAGATCGAGATTCTTAAATCAGGGGTCACTGAAAGAAGAACTTTACTGTTTAAAGTACAATAACCCTCGGAAAATAAAGTGTTATTGTATTGTGTCATTGTCTAGGCTGGTGTTTGCTTCGTTTCGCTTTCACACAAAATGTGTGTAGATGTGCCGTATATGAATGTTATCACCGACACTTTACTGTACATACCAAATTCTCTTTTGTAGTGATATCTCTCCCCTGTTCTTTCCTTCTAACAAAATGATGAACCTTGTAGGTATTTTTCTCTATAATTTGACGATGTCTGGATTTTTAATACCCATGTTTTCGATCAGAGAAAAACATGCGGCCTCTGCTGCTTCATGCCCCCCTCATCAGCTGGACCCCCTGGCTGCCGGGCTGTTGGGGCCTGCTCTAGTAGCTCAGCCAGGGACGGCCCCGAACAGCCAATTTGGCCATCAAATAATAAATGAAAAAGATAATAAACTACTCTTTCTCCATTGCATATTGGATATTTAACAGCAACGTCAAGTCTGTCCTCCTCTATGGCTCTGAAACTTGGAGAGTAACCAACACTCTGACCAACAAGCTCCAAGTCTTCATAAACAGATGCCTCCGTAACATCCTTAAGATCAGGTGGACAGACAAAGTCAAGAACACCGACTTGTGGAAGCAGGCAAACCAGGATCCCATCGGACAGCAGATCGCAAGGCGGAAGTGGAGGTGGATCGGACACACCTTGCGGAAACCTCCACATGACATCACACGGCAGGCCTTGCAGTGGAATCCTCAGGGCAAGAGACGAGTTGGTCGCCCCAAGACCACCTGGAGGCGATCCTGCGAGGAAGAGATGAGGAACTGCAACCTGTCATAGGGAGAGCTGAAGAAAGTTGCCCAGAACCGAGTACGCTGAAGGACTGTTGCCGAGGCCCTATGCTCCACAAGGAACTCAAGGGAATAAGTCAAAGTAAAGTAAGTCTCCATTGCATAGGTCCTATAGCTGGGAGGCTCAGGCACAAGACAGGTCTCTGTAGAAACGCCTCTGCCACAAGGGTGTCAAGACCTTGGAGGATGGAAGAGCAGCCACTATTCTAGAGAAAAGAGAGCGGCGGAGGCGGGCCACCTCTGCTGAGGAGGTTTTCCAGTGCAGCAGAATTATGCGAAAAATGTTGTGCCTTCGGAATCGGTCTCCAATCCCACAGGAGGTCACATTTCAGATGATCTGCCTGCCTGCTCGTCCATCGGACTCGACGAGAGAATCCAGAATCCAGAAATAGCATATTGTGTTATTTGAGATGTTAATAGACTCACTTTTGCTTCGCATGTGCGTCAAAAAACCCTAACTAATTGATTCATACAAACAATTATGTTCCTATATCCGTGAAGGAAGGCAATTTTAAAAGCCCATTGTACAGTTAAAACCATCAACATGGGAGTAGCTGGCCCTGGACCGGCCAACCCAGCGAAGCAAGCTTGGCGAAGCGAGCTTACCACGGAAGAGCGTGCCGCAGAAAACAGACGCACTGCAGAAGTACATAGGAAACGCGCCGCGAGCACGGCTCCAGCCACCTCCACTGCCACTGCAGCACCCAGCCTCCTGTGTAGCACACACGTGGGTGAGCCGTCCGTGCCAGGAGTACCTCATAGCTAACTCCATACCCACAGTCACAGATCCTTCGCCTGTCGCTGAAGTTGTCGTCATCTTCGACATCGAATGACGAACATCATCAGCATCATCATCATTGTTATCATCATCATCATCGTCGTCGTCGTCAGCATCGTCATCGTCGTCGTCGTCGTTATGAACATCATCGTCATCATCATCAGCAATAGCAGCAGCATCAATCATCAATCATCAAAATCATCATCAAAATCATCATCAAAATCATCATCGTCGCCGTCATCATCATCATCATCAATATCAACATCATCAAAATCAACATCGTCGTCGTCGTTGTCGTTATCATTATCATCATCATCGTCAATATCAATATCAATATCCACATCATCACCACCATCACCATCGTCGACATCATCATTATCATCATCATCACCACTGCCCGTCGTCGTCGTCTTCTTCATCATCAATCATCATCATCATCATCATCATCATCATCATCATCATCATCATCATCATCATCATCATCATCATCATCATCATCATCATCATCATCAGCAGCAGCAGCAGCATCACAGTGAAGAAGATTGACTTACGACCAGTCTTTGGGTGTCTTGGCGTCGGCTACGACCACCACCCTCCATCCAGGGATGGAGGCCAGGAACTTGACGTCAGGAGTGGGCTGGGAGATGCTAGTGATGACAATCCACTTGTCGTGCAGGGCCAAGTTGCCCCATTCCACAGCAGGACGTCTCTGCGAGGTTTCCACGTACCTGTCGACGTAATTTCTGTGAAATGACTCTGCGAGATTTCCTTTGTGAGTTTCTGGGTGTACAACACGACACAATACAATACAAGTAAGGCAAGAGACTCCCAACGGAGCGAGGCAACAGATGGTCTTCAGAGGAAGAGCGCTTTCTGCCCTTTACACTTCCTGACACTCTCGGGGGGAGGGCCACGCCTGCTCATAGCTCCAGGCGTCCCTCTGCTGCCTTCATCTCTTTGCACGCCTTGTGTGCATCATGGGGCTGAAACTGCCTGCTTCCGCTTTTCTTGGGCAGTAGGGCTCTGGTCTCTGGTGTTCCGGCTGGCTCTGATGACTCTGTCATAGCCCTCACCACCCTTTTCTCAATATCTTAGAGAGTATCCATGTACTCGACTACATTGGTTAGGCTACAACATCATGGAAGATGAGCGAATCCACAAAGATCTCCTCTACGGAGAACTTACAGAGAAAAGGCCAACCATTCGACAGTAACTAGGCTATAAACACATATGGAAGCGTGCTCTTGCAGCACTGTGGATCGACGTGGACGACTAGGAGTTAGCAGCTTTGGACATGAGTGCCTGGAGACAAAGAGTGCAGAGAGGCCTCTCAGAGTTTGAGAAAATCTAGAAAAGCAGACAAAATCAAGCGCCCACGGAGCAAGACCATTCTTTGGGCAGACAGATCAACTTCAGACTGGCCAACTGAACGGAAATTGCCAACTAAACGTCATAGTTTGGTATGCATGAAACCTGACTGTCGGTCATTTCGGGCTCTGATGCATGAAAGCCGACTAAAGCTTTAGTTGCCAACTGAACGGCGGTTGCCAACTAAACGTCATACATTGTAGATACGTTGGAAGGGAAGGGAAGTTCCTGTTAATACTTTTTTGTTTTTAGCTTTGGCACGTCGTAGACGTTGAACCAAAGCTAACGCAGTCATACAGAGGGGTAGGTGCATCGTAGATGTTCACCAAGTATCATTCACGCACAGACAGAATTACACGCTTGGACAAATTTACGACACAGGATTGCAGCCAATATGCTATTTTCAAGATATTTTAATAAACTCAGATTCTTCTCGTCCCAGGGATAGAACCACGGCACTGCGCCTCGCACATCGTCCGTTGTCTGATGCCATGAAAAAAATACATTTAAATTGCATCTGTGTTATGAAACCACTGTTCAGATTAAATTGCTTAATTTCTGTAATTGAGAAAATGTGTGTCGATGTACACCACGGATTCACGAGTTTGGTGGGAAAAGTGTGAGCTGAGGCTGGAGCTAGAGCGTAAAATCATGTCAACACAACAGATGACAGCGTACACGTGTGTGTTTGATTCGCAACTGCAACAAAGGAGATGGGACAGAATATCACCCACACGAATCCGCTTGATTTGTTTGATAATGGAGAAATATACAATATATTTTTATTTCATTGCCATGACATATTGGGAATTGCAGAACAAACCAGAACCCTATCAGTCAGGACATCAAGAACAAGAAATGGGAGTGGATAGGTCACACACTGCGCAAACCAGCCGACAACGTCACGAGGCAAGCACCTGACTGGAACCCACAGGGAAAAAGAAAAGTGGGACGGCCCAAACAGTCGTGGAGAAGGTCTGTCGAGAGCGAAATGAAGGACGCCGGAATGACGTGGACCCGGCTGAGGAAGGTAGCCCAGAACAGAGTGCGTTGGCGAGGTGTTGTTGCGGCCCTATGCTCCACCGGGAGTCTACAGGAATAAGTCAAGCACGAGGACTTGCATGAGCACATAATGCGTCATCTGCCAACAAGCAGACGACAGCCGAAGGCGCTTGCACATGTGCACTCAGACGGGATTCCCGGGATTCACTCTAGTTTAGTTGGCAACTTCGAAGTTGGATCCAAGTCGACTTTCATGCATCTCAGGGACCGGACATCGATAGTTGCCAACTTGGAAGTTGGCAACTCTGCCGTCGTTACTAACTATTCTGGTCGGCTTTAATGCATTAGATCCCAGATGTGAACGCTGCGGTTTGGACTGCCACTACCGCCTATGCAAACTTTATCCGACTCTTCTTATGACTCTTGATTCCTTGTGGAACATAGGGCCGCAACAACACTCCTCCAACGCACACGGTTTTGGCAGGTCCTCTTCAGCTCGGCCCACGCCATTCCGGCAGCCTTCATCTCAGTGTTTGTACTCCTGTGCCAAGTCTGCTTTGGTCCTCCCACTTCCTCTTTCCTTGGGGGTTCCAGTCAAGGGCCTGCCTGGTGATGCTGGATGCACTCTTTCGTAGTGTATCGCCAGTCCATCCCCACTGTCTTTTCCTTACGTCTCTCTCAATTGGGGCTTGTCCGACGGAAAGTTGGGAATTCCTGGCTCAATAAATTGCACAAACCTGCCAGAAATTGCGGTGGCTATTCCAAGACAGGCCAGGGTGGAGGAGCTTTGTCGGCGCCTTGACTCTCCACTAGGGACTCATGGGATTAAGTGCGAGCGAGCTGCAGCGATGGACAGGACAGAGTGTTTCTTTGTGTTAAATGCAAAGATGCACGTACCTGTAGCTGACGAAGATGAGAGCCGTCAGCATAATCGTCACGAATAAAACAATCAGATGATAACAGCCTCGCTTGGGCTTCAGAGCGGTCATCTTCACCTGACAATGACAAAGAGAGAGAGAACGGAAAATGAATGAATGAGTAAATGAATGAATGAATGAATGAATGAATGAATGAACGAACGAATGAAAGTATGAATGAATGAATGAATGATTGAATGAATGAATGAAGTTTTATAGCCCATTGGAGTTTGTGGGCTATTTAAGGCTAATGACTATAATCATAAATCCACTAAAACCAGTCCGAGAAAGAACAAGACGAAATAGCGATTTTCCTACTTTATTTGCCTTTGGCGAATGGACCTTATTCAAGCGGCGGCCATGTTAGTTTCAAAGCGAGGCCTGCACAGCACGCGGTTTCAGCTCCACTCGCATTCTGTGTCACAGAGACTACCAAGATAGCATATACATGTATATACAGTAGCTTTTTTGCAACAACCCACGTATCGTATCTTCTGTCTTTTCGTGGTCACATAACTGCTGCACTGTGAGCAGTTTGTCCCCCCAAAAAGTACCGCGGAATGACCGACAGTGCGACGTCACCCCAGCGGCGGTGGAGACAGGCGGAGAGATCTGCAGGCAGTCGCTGTCATTCCTGCGAAGCCTGGCATCAAGACTGGACGAGGCAAGGGACGAGCCAAGAGAGTCTGACTATCTCTTTCAGCGGCTGTCCCTTGCCAGTATGCGTGGCAACGCATGTGCCATTTTCTCTGCCGGCAGACTTCATCAGTTTACTCCATCCATCTTTCCGGCACCGGAAGAAAGAGACTACGCGAGTATACATCCCAAGCAAGGAAATTTCCATGATCAAACAGGTCCTATAGTCTTTATTTATTTACTGTAAAGCTATGACCTGGTGAAAACAATGAAAATGCACAACACGTTTCTCAAGCTGTTCTAGACTATCATTATGATTGATTCCTCATATGAGATATATTTTAAATATCTGTAACAGTGATAACAGGCAGCCATCTTGAATTTGTGTTCGTATATTTATCAAATGTTGGCCCTCAATTTTGACAAAACGCTCTGTCGATATGTTCCCAGATTTTTATTACTAATACTTCAATATAGGGCAATGTTAATTACAGATTTGAAGATTTTCTACTCATGAAATCTGGCCAAGACCATCCTGCAAGGTACCGTACCAGGTGGGAGAAGAAGAGGCAGGCAGAGAAAGAGGTGGGAAGACATCAGAGAGTGACAGGCTTGACCTTTGCTGACTCACAGCGAGCCACAGAGGATAGAGATCGATGGAGGAAGATTGTCCGAAAGTCATCAGTGGTGCCTCAACAACCCATCTCAGGGTTAAGAGACTGAACTGAACTGAATCATGAAATTAGTTTCTGGACATTCCAATCACGCAAGGATCCAGAAAACTGGAAAAGGCTGAAATTCAATGTACAGTGGCAGATAGTTATGTTCCTCCCACCCACCCCATCCCCTAAGTTCACAAAATGCCCTCTAAGTCTCTAGAGTACTGTGTGAAGATTATTCATAACAAATATCGTGAAGATTGACGTTCAAGCAGTAAAGCAACTGTGTGCCAATGTTCAGGTGCATTAGAAAAAATTAGGAATGGAGATAATCACAAATGAAACACAAGAATGCTTTCAAGTACTCACTTTTGACACGACGCAAATTAAACAACAAGGGCAAAGCCCATACGACTCACATGCTTGACCTTGATCTTTACATGACCTTGACCTTCAGGTGACACTCAAGGTCAACCAACTAAACCTAGCAATGACATCATACACTAAGAACTGCTTTACACATTTTTCCTACCAAAATACATGTGACCTTGACCCAAGGTCAAGTTCATCCAAGGTCATGCAACACAAAGCTGTTAATTCAAGACATAGGAAGCACAATGGTGCTTATTGGCACTTTGTACCATGAGATATGGTCACTTTTAGTGGTTCACTACCCCATTTTGGTCACATTTCATAAGGGTCAAAGTGACCTTGACCTTGATGGTATGTAACCAAATGTGTCTTATGATGAAAGTATAACATGTGCCCCACATAATTATTAAGTTTGAAACAGTTATCATCCATAGTTCAGGGTCAAGGTCACTTCAAAATATGTATACAATTCAACTTTAAAGACCTCCTGTGACCTTGACCTTTAAGCAAGGTCAATCAAAACTGGTATCAAAAGATAGGGATTACTTTGCCCTATATACCGTATATAGTTCAGGTATCCAATCTCAAAAACTTCAGAGAAAATTGGGAAAATATGAAAAATGGCTGTTTTTTAGACAACATTTACGGCCCCTGCGACCTTGACCTTGAAGCAAGGTCAAGTCACTATGTATGTTTTTTGATGCCTTGTCATCCTACACCATCATGCCAAATTGGGTGTTGATAGACTTAATAGTCTTCGAGAAAAATCCAACGTTAAAGTTTTTTACAGACACCCGGACGCCCGGACGTCCGGACGCCCGGACGGACGAAATGGGTGAGTACATAGACTCACTTTTGCTTCGCATGTGAGTCAAAAGTCCCTTCTCATTAGCTGGAACGTTCATATTTAGGCAACCTTTAGGTAGCAAGAAACTCCCCAACGGAGCGAGGCAGCAGACGGTCTTCAGAGGAAGTGCCCCCGTCGACAAGTGTTTCGGCCCTTTAAACTTCCTGACACTCTCGGGGGGGAGGGCCACACCTGGTTAAAGTTCCAGGTGCCCATCTGCTGCCCTGAACTTGCACGACTTGCGTGCACAGTGGGGTGGGGGTTGTCTGCTTCCGCTACTGGTGAGCAGCGGGGCTCTGGTCTTTGGTGTTTCGGTGCATCCCGATCCAGACTGATGCCCTCTCTGCAGCTTCTGCCATGGCTCTTGCTGCCTTTGTGCACTGACGGCTTGAGAGGCCGAGCTGTCTGAAGGCTGTGGACTGTGTGGACTACGAAACCACTAGCTCCCACCTCAACAGTGAGGATGGTGGCACAGTTGAACAGTTGACGAGCTCTCTGCCAGTATATAGAATGTTAGCGTTGCGCATGTGGTTGATATCGTAACAATGAAGCCATGCGACAGTTTTTATATCCGAACAGACGTAATTTTCCCCCACAAAGGTTACAAAATATGTTTTTAATCATTCCAATTTGGTTATTGCCTGATGATCGTTGGGAATGCAAATGGTTCGACAGGCTAATAAGAGTATAACATGAAAATCGACATTTTTGTCTACATTTAATCCATTTCTCACCAGTACGTAGATTTAACAGCTGTGATGAGATTTCAATGTTTTACTGTTCATTTTTTAATAAAGAGTGACTGCAACCTGGTAATGATGTCATGATTTTAACCACACACAACAGACTGGTCCGGGCGCGTATGAGACGAGACAAAACGATCGACGTTTCGAGTGTTACAACTTTCGTCAGGACACCACAAACACGAAAACGCAAAAAAACATAGCTGCTAGACATGTTCGGGTAAGGGAAGGAATGTCTGTGAAGTAGTGGAAGTGAAGGGCATCAAGGGATAAATATAGTCCACATGTGAACGGAAAAGTGCGAGCCGAGACTGGAGCGAGAACAGAGAATTTATGTCAACGCAAAAGATGACAGCGTTCACGTGCGTGTTTGATCGGCAACAGCAATGAAGAAGACGGGACATAATAGAGACCGAACGAATACGCTTGATTCGTTTGTTGTTGAAGAAATCTACGATAAATTTATATTTCATCGCCACGAAATATAGAAAATTGCAGATGAGTTGTTCGGGGACTTGCATCGACCGTTATGCATTGTATGTCACTGAGCAGACGACAGCCAAAGACGCTTGCACATGCGAACAAAGACGGAATTCCCATGATTCCCTCAGATAGTGATTACATAACTCTACAGTCACAACTCCAACGCAACTCATCGCCCATGTATAGCAAGGAACACGTGTCTGGTGTAACTTCCATAGCATTTCCTTTAGTAGTAACTAGTAAGTCTTGCTCATGAGGAATCTTCCCTCTCATGCATACGGACCCAGCGGAGGCATGTAGACAGTAGGAAGAGAGCGGTGGAGGGAAGGAAAGAGTCGGCCAACAACAATAGCTAAGCATATAAGGGGATGGGGAGGCGGGGTGATGTGTGAGAATAAACGTAATGGAATGAAAGAATGCGTGAGAGAGAGAGAGAGAGAGATAGAGAGAGAGAGAGAGATAGAGAGAGAGAGAGAGAGAGAAGAGAGAGACGGGGGGGGGAGGGAGACGAGACGAGAGACAGAGAGACAGAGAGAGAGAGAGAGAGATGAGAGAGAGAGAGGAGACAGAGGAGGGAGGGAGAGAGAGAGGACGAGAGAGAGAGAGGAGAGAGAAGAGAGAGGGAGAGTAGATAGAGAGGAGCGAGGAGGAGAGGAGGGGAGATGAGATGAGAGCAGAGGACTAAGAGAGAGAGCAGAGATGATCGGAGCGAGTGAGAGATGAAGAGATCAGATGAGAGAGAGAGAGAGGAGAGAGGAGGAGACAGAGGAGGTGACGAGAGAGAGATGAGAGTAGAGAGAGAGCGAGATGAGAGTTTGCAGAGTGAACGAGGAGAGAGATGAGCAGGAGCAGGAGGAGAGATAGAGCGGGGTAGAGAGAGAGAGAGAGGACTGATTGAGGATGAGAGAGAAGAGGATGCAGAGTAAGACAGTAGGATGAGGCTAGAGAGAGAGAGAAGCGAACGATACGAACGAACGCAACTAACATACTTTATTTGTTTAGGGCCTCATGACCCATCACAATATAATTGTTTTACATCCACTCTGGTTGTGCTGACGGCATCTCTTCTTCTTTTAAATGCCTGCAACAAGTACAATGCACAGATCTTATCGTATTGACACATTGTCGGAGTGCCAGCACCATAAGCTATAGCGTTTAGGCAGGATCAAACTAAATTAAAAACATAATTCTGCCTTATATCTGCGTATGCCGGGCATCTGCAACAGGAAAATGAATCTCATACTTCATCTTCCTCATTGGCACGATGGACAAAGTAAAGACCGTTGAGGATCATTTGTGCAAGCGCTGTCTGTGTGATGATTAAATCGCTAAAACCAGCACGGAAAGGGGGGCGGACAAATACATTTTGAGGATTCTCCGATCTATCGCGCACAAATACTGTTCCCGGCTTGAAAAACACATTTGAATTGCCTATAGAAGGCCATACACTTTCACTGCCTTTACAAGGCAGCAGTTTGTACCAAACATGTAGCATATTCGGTTATCAGGGCCTTCCGCGCAGCAGCTCTTCTCTAGGAATTTGCTTCTCATTATGTACATATTGGCAATCTCCAGCAAATTTTCAATAAATTGTGTTTACATAGCAATGCTTTTATATACCTGCGCCCATATTTTTATCACCACACTGTCCAGCAGCCATGTTGTATATCTTACGAGGGTATCTAGTCGAGTCAATTTGCAAGATTCGACTAACCAATATTTAATTGCATGTATCCTGGCATTGATAAATAAAGGAAATCTGCCTGTTTAGCCATAGGCTAAATATTACGTTTTGGCTGACCGAGTTGGTTAAGTGTAAAAAACGTTTCAAGGCCTGTATGTGAATGATTTCCACATTTGAACAGTCATAGAGGTCCCATAATTCTGAAGTGTACATGAGGATAGGAGATATATGCACACATAAAAAAGTTTAAAGAAGACGTTCGGCGAAACATCACCCAATTTTTTTACACACCTGATGACCTGAAGCAGAGCCCAGCTTTTGCCCACTCAACCAGGTCATAGTTGTAAAGTTTTATATGACAATGCGTGTTGAGAATTTCGCTCCTATATATATTTGTATATCATTTGACGACCTCGCAACGTACTTCCTAACATCTAATATCCCATTTTTCATGTTCGGCTAAGAAACCCACCATTTCGAACACACTAAAACCTTATCTTTTATGCAGAATTTACAACGAAACCAAGCTTGCTTGCATTCTTCCACATAGAACACTGAGCTGATTCTCGCAGACCTATTGGGCCGGTGTCCGCGATAAGTACAATGTCGGTCAGCGCAACAAGAGTAAGTCTACAGCTGAAAAATCGGGTTATCAGATCTGAACACCATGTTATGCCGTTTTGAATCACCATCTTAGCCTCATACGTAGATCAGTAGAGGAAAAAATAATCAGACTGGCTTTGCAACCCTGTTCAGGCCTCGTTTGCACTCAAACCGATCAGTACATATCGCTCCATTGCATCTACACAATACCAAACTGAAGAATACATGCCCTGCAATCATTTATCAGCCAGCCATCCCTACCTCTCATCCCATAGCATTCTCTTAGCTACACTCCCCACAATAGCTTTACCCTGGCCTCAACCTGCCCTATCAAAGGCCCCTCTTAAATCTCGAGCTGAAAGACGTCGTATAACAGCAAACGTACTCTCCAGCGACCAGACTAATTATCATGCTACGATAACTGTGGCGAGATATGAACCATATTATACAACGGTGGAATTACCACTCT
>JAWQFJ010020594.1:7500-22988 GCA_034096865.1 Theodoxus fluviatilis | reverse complement strand
AATCATTCGTGCGCCATGTCCTCCAAAACTCCCTGTACCCTCGTCACCAATCTTCGGGCGTAGCGATCTATCACACTAGTGTCCGAGAGAGTATCGTTGAGCACCCATTTTGAACGAAAGTGGTAGTTCAGCCCCAAGGCAGGATCCATGAAATATTCCTTCACATTTTTTCGCGCCCTCCAGATGCAGTGTATTCCCGTCGTGGCGACTCTCTCTGGAATGATTATCAACTTTGATCGCCATTTTGGCTCGTACACAAAGTTTTCTCTGTGTGTGCGCAGTAGGAGATTCAAACCGAGGCGTTTGATGGGAACCACGAGGTCACGTGGTAAGCGGTCGGGCGTTTCCGGAGACAGTTCGTTGACGTAGGAGCATCGGAATCCGAAAGCTGCTCCGTCAGGGAAGGCAGAGGTCAAGTGCGCCATCAGCTCTGACCAGGAGCGGTGGACACGAGGCAGCAGGACTTCATCCATGTCGAGGTAGACGAGGTACTGGGTCTGGTGAAGGTTTCTGCAGTGAAAATACGGCAAATGCTGCTGCAGGGGTGGTTCGTGATGATGGATCTATAGTCATTGTTGGTTGGTTTGACAAAACAATTTATTGCTGCTGATGACATGAACATTAAAATGTTTGTCTGCTTGCACGCGCGTGCGTGCTTACGCGCGCGCGCGTGTGTGCTTGTTTATGTGTGTCTGTGTGTGCGCGTGTTTGTGTGTTTTGTGCACGCGCGTGTGTGTGCTTGTTTATGAGTGTCTGTGTGTCTCTGTGTGTGCGTGTTTGTGTGTTTTGTGCACGAAGTACGTGCAAGTGTTCTTATGAACTAGTATGTTCTATTACGTCGTTGATGTCGTTATCGACATAATCGGTGCTGTTGTCGCTCCAAAAGAGTGCAGTGGGAAAGTAGTTCATACATGAACAAATACAACCATATCGAACAAAGAGCAAGGACAACCGTAAGATGTATGTAACATGTCTACATGCAACCATATATCTACATTCATATTGCAATATTATCCTTATACCTTAACAGACATGAACGCACATGTGCACATAAAAACGGTGCGCGCGCGCACGCACACACACACACACACACACACACACACACACACACACACACACACACACACACACACGTACACTACCTGTACAGGCAATCATTCATGGCGGTGATCTGGGCAAAGTAGTGGACGTGGCGTGTGTCCGGAACTCGCCACTGCACCACCTCCACGAAGCCCAGGGCCTGATAGTGACGTAACACTGGTGCCAGCGCTGGAAAGTCCCCGTGTAGGTAAACCACGGCTCTGCTCGCCCCCAGCAGCTGGTCTAGTTCCAGGGTCTGGACGAGCGCCTCAAAGCGACTAGTTCGAATGCAGTACGCAGTAGTACAGTGTGAACTGGACCTTTGGACTGCGCATGCGCGGATATCTAACGGGTAGCCTGAAGAAGATTAGAAATGAACAGAAAGTCTATTTGGAATGTACAAACAATTTCGTCTTCCGAAAAGAAAAGAAAATGACCCCCTGAAGATTTTGTAGGTTACAAGTCAGATCAACATGCAAAACGACTTTCACACAAACAAGATGAGTAATCAAGTAAGAAATGGTAGTAGCACGTAGCTTCAGGATACAAAATGGTGGAGGTGTTGAGAGTGTTGATGCAGGTAGTGACTGTGACTTTGGTGGTGGTGGTGGCGGCGGTGACAGTGGTTATGGTTATAGCAGCGATAATGGTTATTTTGGCGATGGTGGTGGTGGCGATGATATTGGTCGTGGCAGTAGTGATCTCAGGGCTAAAAAGAAGTGAAGAAGAAGAAGAAGAAGAAGAAGAAGAAGAAGAAGAAGAAGAAGAAGAAGAAGAAGAAGAAGAAGAAGAAGAAGAAGAAGAAGAAGAAGAAGAAGAAGAAGAAGAAGGAAGAAGAAGAAGAAGAAGAAGAAGAAGGAGGAGGAGGAGGAGGAGGAGGAGGGAGGAGGAGGAGGGGGGGGGGGGGGGGGAGGGAGGGGGAGAGGGGAGAGGGGGAGAGGGGGGAGGGGGGGAGAGGGGGAGGGGGAGAGGCCGAGAGGGGGAGAGGGGGAGAGGGGGAGGGGGAGAGGGGGAAAGGGGGAGGGAGAGGGGGAGGACGAGGAGGAGGAGGAGAAGGAGAGGGGGGGGGGGAGGGGGAGGAGGAGGAGGAGGAGTATGATTGTCTAATGCTCCACTGTGGTACATGAAAAGGGTACACCTGAATCCAGAGGAGCCATGATGAGTCGCTGTAATCTTCCCCGCTTTCTTTTTTATTTCATTTAGAATGCAATATGAATGCAGTTCATCTTCCTTCAGCAAGAACATCAAACACAACAATTACAAACAACAACAAACACAAGAACAACAGCGGTCACTGTAAAAACAACAACAGCAAAAAACACCAACAGCGATGACTATGACGATTACGGCGACGACGACGACGACGACGATGATGATGATGATGACTGGTGATGACGATGATGACGATCAATCATCATCATCATCATCATCATCATCATCATCATCATCATCATCATCATCATCATCATCATCATCATCATCATCATCATCATCATCATCATCATCATCATCATCATCACCATCATCAATCATCAATCATCAATCATCAATCATCAATCATCAATCATCAATCATCATCAATCATCAATCATCAATCATCAATCATCAATCATCAATCATCAATCATCATCAATCATCAATCATCAATCATCAATCATCAATCATCAATCATCAATCATCAATCATCAATCATCAATCATCAATCATCAATCATCAATCATCAATCATCAATCATCAATCATCAATCATCAATCATCAATCATCAATCATCAATCATCAATCATCAATCATCAATCACCAATCACCAATCACCAATCACCAATCACCAATCACCAATCACCAATCACCAATCACCAATCACCAATCATCAATCATCAATCATCAATCATCAATCATCAATCATCAATCATCAATCATCAATCATCAATCATCAATCATCAATCATCAATCATCAATCATCAATCATCAATCATCAATCATCAATCATCAATCATCAATCATCAATCATCAATCATCAATCATCAATCATCAATCATCAATCATCAATCATCAATCATCATCATCATCATCATCATCATCATCATCATCATCATCATCATCATCATCATCATCATCATCATCATCATCATCATCATCATCATCATCATCATCATCATCATCATCATCATCATCATCATCATCATCATCATCATCATCATCATCATCATCACCATCATTATCATCATCATCGTCATTATCATTGTCATCATCCTCATCATGATCGTCATGGCGACAACTACAATAAATGTTATGGTGGTAGCAAACGAACTTTTCTGCATGGGGAAAAAATGTTTCTTATGCGCCATTGCGACTCATTTGCAAAGCCAAATCTAGCAGTTAATACACCACAGGTCGGGTGGCCTGAGGTCTGTAAATCACAAGAGTTCTCCAAAATCGGATGAACAGGCCTGGCACCAGCTGGAACAAAACGTCAGCTCCAAGAGCAGTGATTTACCTGGGACTGTTCGCGCACACGCTGCGTTATTTGCATGCAGTCAGCGCCCACTCTCTACGCGCGTCACAGCCGGGCCCTCCATGGAGTGGGCAGTAAATCCTCCTCACCGAGGAACCCAGACACGAGAGTATAAGAAGGAGACGTTACTGTGATTCCAGCACCAGATCTCCATCGGAGCATCCTCGAGATTCCCAGCTTCTTCAGGCTTGCATTCGCCTCCTCCTTCCCTGAACCCATCATCATGATGAAGTCTGCCGTCATCGTTCTGGCTCTTGCCATCGCTGGTAAGTAGTGGGAGTTTTGTGAGGATATCCAGCTCAGCTGAGAACAAACGACTGACTGAAAGTGGTGTAAAAATGGACCGGAGACTCTCATGGGCGACAGATATGATTCTATAATCTTCATGAATTCTCGAAAAATGTAAACTCCCCTTTCGTCTTGAAGTGCGGCACTCTTTACCGCGAAATTTCGTACATTGATCTGTTCTTCCACCATTTAGCAAACAGATAAAGGAGAAGGTATGAACCTTTTCTTCATTGCACGCAGGATGTTTTATTTCATTTCATGTTATTAACCTACCCCTGACGCCTTGAGGTCTTACAAACTTCAGGCTATGTACGCAGTATCTTAGTTTCCGAGTTCTGTTCATCGTGGAGTCAATGTTCCAAGCAGTCTGTACCTAGCTCGGCCTCCCGCCTTCACGGCGAGTGTGTCCTTATGAGCGAGGAACGTAGGCAACGCCTAACCCTCGCGATTCTCTCGAGATTTTGGGCCTAACAAACGCGCCCAATGTTCCAAGCAGCTAGTCTACACCTAGCTCGGCGTCCTCGCGGGAAGTAGAACGAAACTTCTTGAGATCAACGAAGAAATTTACGTAACTGTGTACGAGGAAGCAAGGTTTAAGTCCAGACATTGAAAAAATGAGATGTTTCAGCCACCAAATTATTTGTTCATTATCGCATATTTAATAGAAAACAGCACGTTCGTACAGAAACTATTTCTCTTTTTAAAATTTAGTTTTGTAAAGTTCAGAGAAGCTCTGACGTAAGTAGTGCGCAGACGACTTTTCTCAGTGTTCGCTCCAAAACTGGTTTGCCTACCTTGGCCTTGTGTCTCTTGCACGGCCACGTATCGGGAATACGCCTGCATTATTCAGTGCAACGTTGTCTGATGCACTTGCTAACAAGGTCTGGGAGGGAGGGAGGGAGTTATTTAGTTTTACGCCCCATTAACCTTTGTAGGCTATATAAGGCCATTAATCACGAAATCTCTCAAACTAGTTACAGAAAGATAAAGCCAAGGCACGATTTTCCCAGTTATTCACCTTTGACGAATCGCGTGGGGAGAAGCGGAGGGTCTCTTCTCATCCCAAGTCCACAGGGGGTCCATTCTCATCCCAAAACCACAGGGGGCCAAGTTTATGGCATCAATGAAAATAAAATCAACTTCTAGAGAAACTATTTGACATCAAATGTTTCGGGGTTAGTCTATAGAAAATGAAACTTAAATCACATTTGGATCAATTCATACACAACGCCGCTCTGCAGAAAAGGTGCGTGATTTAAGACTGCCATGCTGACTGCAGTGCTGGGAGCCGACGAGTGCCTGCGAGCGTGCCAGCTGATCGAGAACCCCACCTGCGCCACCTTCACCAAGACCTACGGCAACGAGTGCATGATGAAGGCCGACGCCTGCAGGTAAGTGCGCAAACACATACACGCGTGCACACAATCACACACACGCACGCTGGCATTCACGCATACACACATGCAGGCACTCACGCACGCACACATACACACACGCGCGCGCGCGCTCGAACACACACACACAGGCACTCAGGCACGCAAGCACACACACGCTGGCATTCACGCATGTATGCACGCACGCGCGCACACGCACACGCACACACATACTATCTCACTCACTCTCTCTCTCACACACTCACACACACACACACACACACACACACAGACAAACATACACGCACTCATGCACACACGCACATACACAGACGAACACTCACACACAACACTCACACACGCTCTCACGCACGCACGCACGCACGCACACACGCACGCACTCACGTACGCACGGACACACACACACACACAGACACACAGAGACTGACACTCAAGCATGTACGCGCGCACGCACGCACACACACACATGCACGGACACACACACACACACACACACACACACACACACACACACACACACACACACACACACACACTGTGTCAAACACACGCGCACGTGCGCGAGCGTATGGTTCTCAGACACATAAGAAATCATTGATGAAAAAAGAAAGCATGCTCTTTCGTAATTCATTGTTCCCTGGTGATGACTTTCTCCCTCACCCCCTCTCTTCCTCACTCCTTCTGTCAGTCACTCACTCGCGCACACACCTACCCATCCACCCACTCATCAGTCCACTCGCTTACCCACTCTCATTCACTCATCCACCCCCGTACTCATCTCGCTCGTTCGCTCACACTATTGCTCACTCACTAGGCTCAAATTTATCCACTCATCCACCCAATTTCCTTGCTCACTCGCTCTCTCGCTCGCTCGCTCACTCACTCACTCACTCACTCACTCACTCACTCACACACTCACTCACTCACTCACTCACTCACTCACTCACTCACTCACTCACTCACTCACTCACTCACTCACTCACTCACTCACTCACTCACTCACTCACTCACTCACTCACTCACTCACTCACTCACTCACTCACTCACTCACTCACTCACTCACTCACTCACTCACTCACTCACTCACTCACTCACTCACTCACTCACTCACTCACTCACTCACTCACTCACTCACTCACTCACTCACTCACTCACTCACTCACTCACTCACTCACTCACTCACTCACTCACTCACTCAATCTCACTCACTCACTCACTCACTCACTCACTCACTCACTCACTCACTCACTCACTCACTCACTCACTCACTCACTCACTCACTCACTCACTCACTCACACACTCACTCACTCACACTCTCGTTCACTCCTTTGCACTGCACAGGTTGGCCAGCCAAGGCTACCAGCTGATGTCCAACATGGACGGCCAGTGCTCGTGCGAGCGACCTTGCCCCCGTGACCTTCGTCTGGCCTGTGGCAGTGACGGCAGGACCTACGACAACCAGTGCATGCTGCAGGTGGAGGCTTGCAAGTAAGTGCGCGTGTCCTGAGCAGTCGTAGTCGTGAAGTTCTGTGTAGTTTTTAACAATAAAAGAACAGTACGGATGCCACCCCATTATGAAGAGATGCAGATATATGTATATTACTCATCTGTTTATTTAAATTTTAAAAACTGAAGAAAAAAAAGCAGTCATCCCGAGCAAGGATCGAACCACAGTATTTAATCTTTCGGTATAAATATGAAAAGGTCGATTTGTTAAGTATCAAAAACGAGACAACATTTCATAGTTCCGTAAATTTGAGTTGATACCACAGATACCATTCAGCGTGGCTGAGGCTAGTGAATATAGTCTCAGCAACAGGTTGGTCACGTGATAGCCTTAATTCTTCCATAACATGCATACCACCGTTCTGAACACAGAGTCTCAGCCACGCTGAATGGCATATCACATCGTGAGTGTATTCCTCCGCTTGTTGTGATACACTCGATACTGGCAGCCATCTTTTCGTCAATTCATTTTCTAAACATCGATTTCCCATGAATGTAAAACTTGTATGCGGTAAAATTCGAATCACAAGAGTGTAATATTGTGAACTCTACTAATTATAAGGACTTTGAATACAACAGCAATATTTATACTTCATTGAGCGAGTAAGGCAACCAATCCCGTCTGCATAATCTTCGATACACACAGAAACCCACTGAGTGCTTTTGCTGATGAGGAATCATGAATTTAATGTATGCTTAGAAGGATTAAACTTAGAAAAACTGCTTCTGAGCTATCCGATAATATCAAACTTCGGAATCGGACGGATTCCTACAGAAGAAACTTCCATTCGATTAACGTTCAACACAGACGGAATGTAGGTTAAATCACTTACTAACTCCATCAGTCGATACACGAATGATCGAAGTGTGGAGCTCCTCAAACAGTGTGAAGGCAGTTAGACCACAGGTTCCGGCCAGAAAGCATTTACTTGCGAGAGTATAACCACAGATTCACGAAACCAGCCCGGACCCATAGGAATCCTTTTCGCTGCGTTTATAGTAGGTCCAAAGATCGCGTGCATTACTATATACACAATCGCACGTGCTCAAGGCAGTTTGCAACTTACCTTATAGACACGTTCGCGCTAAAAGTAGTTCTCAAATGATTTCCTGAAAATCTCATAGATTAGTTTTATTAGAACACCAAATTTGGGTTTATCTATTGGGATAAATAATTGGAGTGAAATAGAATCGCCTCTTTTTACTCTCAATGGTCTTCTGATCATGTTGAATTTTGATTGGTAGAATCATTGGAATGTGGAGCCGAAGTCACGTGACCAACCTGTGTCAGAGATACTATGTCTCTGTGTTCAAAATGCACAGATACAAGTGAACTTTTCTTTTGCCAATCTGGTACACTGACAGGATTATGAGGAATCAAAACTTATTTATTGACGTTCTCGTTTCTTCACTTTTTGTGTGTGAAAACTTCTGAAAGGATGTTGTCATTCATCAAAACCAGCAGGGTTTGTGTGGAGGTGGGGGAGCTGAGACAGGGACACGATAGGGTTGGTTTCTTGGGGAAGCTGACTCGACAATAAATACATGTAATCAAACTTCCGGCCTTAGTGTTATTATTGAAGTTATTATTGGAATGTATGTGATTCTGTTACTTGTTGTGCCTCGTGCTAGGAAACTCTGGTCATTGTGATGTCACTAGAGGACACTTGGCAAATAGCTCGGTCAGCTATGGAGCATTGTTGGCATTCTTTGGATGACAAAAACAACCCATCGACTTCAAATGTGTGCTGACGTACATCGACTTTTATTGTATGACATTCATACGTCCAACATTACACTTGCAAACAGATAGGTCAAACACATCTACACGGAAGATCAACAACAGCCAAGTTGATAAAGTAATCCCTATCGTGATGACCGATGAGTATTTTAGAACCCCAGGTAAAACACTTGAAAAAATAATTTCGACTAAATAAGTTTTTGCCCGCTGGGCTACTTTATATCTGATGTTATCTATCAGTCTTCCACCACCGTCTATCCTACTTCTCCTACTGAACACGTACACTTCGTGCAGACGCAGATAAATGTATGCTTGCCGTTGCTTGTCCGGGAGACTTTAACTGCGTGGACAGAGTGCTCAATTCACTGTGGCTTTCCACTACGGGGTGCGAGGTTCGAAGCTGCGCAGATCCGAAAGTTGTTTTCTGTTCTTTACAAACAGTGCTTCTCCCCTGCGAGGAGCGAAATTGGTTTCTCTAATGGGTGAGATTCATCCTCATTCTTGTGGAGTTGATTTAACGCTGGTAATATCATTCAGTGGCTCGATGACTAGGATGTAACAGACTGCAGTTTGAGCACCCATTCAGAAAGTCCCAAGACTCGAGCAGGAATGTTTGATACTTACCTTGCCAGACCTGAGAGCAAACAGCGAAATTTGGCTTCGAGCTCCAGAGTAACGTCACCTATTTATCAATCCTTCATCATCTATCCATTCTTCTTTACTTCCACCATCCATCCATCCAACCAGCCAGCCAGCCAGCCAGCCAGCCAGCCAGCCAGTAAGCCAGCCAGCTAGCCAGCCATTTATTCTTCATTCAATCCATTTTTCTATCCATCTATCTTTCCTTTCATGATATTTCTTCGATGATGATGATGATGATGATGATGATGATGATGATGATGATGATGATGATGATGATGATGATGATGATGATGATGATGATGATGATGATGATGATGACGTAAACATTAAAATGTGAATGTAAAAAAGGTAAAAGTACAGTACAGGTGATATCCGTAGTCATCGGAGCGCTGGGTACACCTGAAATCCCAGCTTAGAGAAAGTGCCAGGTGGGCACAAACCGGCACCTCTCCTGAAAGATGCCCCACTCAGCAGTGCCCACATTCTCCGAAAAACCTTGGATCTCACAGAAACCTGGTAGGATTCCGAGACCAAGGAACACAACATCGCCGGTCAACAGAAGGGCGGTGGACAATCATGAGATAATAGCGGTGTTTTATTCTGCTCAAATACGTGACAATCTCAAGGATCTGTGCTGCATTGAACACCGCACCTGCCGGTAACAAGGCGAGCATCCTAACCTCTGGCCCAGAGCCCCATTCACCCACCCATTCATTCTTCCTCCCATCCATGCACCCATCCATCCATCCTTTCTTCCATTCTTTCATTTATTTATTCATCCTTTCACCCACTCATCCACTTCTTCTACCCATCCAGCTATCCATCCTGTCGCGTGATCCCTATTAAAATAATGAATAAGGTGGGCCAACAGATGTTATTGCTGACAAGCTCACCAAGCGGAAGTCCGCTAAAAGGGATCAGGTTTACAACTAAACCTACTACTCCCACCTTGAGAACTATAAAAGGTAAACAAGACAAATAAACAAAGTAAATGATGAACCACCACTGCAGAAGGTAAATTCAAACACAAAGTTTAATCAAGCAATGTTCAAACAGGAAGGCCACCAAAGTCGGCAGTGCGACAACGCCGGTACTTGGGGGCTAAATCAAAAGAGAAACAATAACAAATACTCCGTCAGTACGGAAGGGTAACAGCAGGCTGACTTGGGAGTCACCCTACTGTTACAACAAGCAAGGTCAAGGACCCAAGGCACTCCCGCCTGGGACGATACAAAGTAAACAAACACGGCAAAGCTGAGCTGACCTCGAGTCAGGTCAACGATACCAGTGTATAACAAATGAGGTCTGAAACAGCAGAATTTCTAGACTTCCCTCTCCTCTACACGAATTCACTGAAACTGCCCCAAAATTCCCCTCAGCCTTCAAACAGGCGACAACACGAATTTCAGGGAAAACCCACTTCGAGTGGGGAATACGAAGAATGAACGCAAATGAGAAAAAAACAACCTCTCGTGATAACAACGAAGTACCGCAACGTGAGGGTTATGTCATCAGATACTCAACAGAGAGGATGAACAAATTGTAACCAAATGCATCTTACCAAACAGCTGTCTAAACGAGAACAGCTGTTACTGACGTCCAGCAAAGATACGTCCAAAGTAAGTCCAGTCCAAAGTCCGCGGATAGACAGAACTCTATTCACAACACTCTTCCTCCTCGCCCCTACTGGGCGGACACACTGACTGCCCGTGTCAGGTGTACTACACAATCACCGGCTGACCGCTACACGTCAGCTTAAACGACGAAACAAGTCTCCTAGATGAGACTAAACTGATTCCTTTTGTGCTCCTGCACAGCGGAAGGGGGGGGGGGGGGGGGGGGGGGGCAGACAGGAGCTTGGATCCTATCTCCTGGAAGACTTCAGGTAGGCGCCGAGGCGAATCATCTACTTCAATGTAGACCAGGTCGCCCGGTAACCTCCTCACGACGTAACATCGTCGCCAGGGCTCCTGGTACAGTAGAAACAGGGCTGTCTGCTGCAACCAGAAGCACTCCACCAATCCCATGGCTTCCCACCGCACACGCCCCCAGTGACGTGGTCTCCCCGACTCGCACGCAACCTTGACCTCCCGTCACGTAGCGACCTCCTGGCCGCTAGCCCGCCAGACCGTCTGGCGTCAGTGGACACACGTGGCTCCAAACCACGTACAGAGAGAGAGGCCTAACCCTCTGTCCAGCCGAAAGGTGTAGCGACGGAACTTCCTTCCACTTACACAGACACAAATAGTCTCAAACCAAGCAGCCTCAACACGAAGGCTGTGAAAACCCAGTCGCCCACAAGTCTCTCCTCACTGATCTCACCAGAGAACGTCAGTCCACTCTGGGTCGATACAAGACCCCTTGGAAGCACTTGTTGCTTCCACGTCGAGAGATAGCGTTTTCACGGGACGCTTCACCATGCCTCCCCGGGCCAGTAGAATGACCGTCTACTTCCACGAGCAAGGACTTTCCTTGGAATGCACTTTCCAAATCTCTTACGACGCTGTTCCACAGGAACGTACTTCTGCAAGGGCGGATGCTTGTCCCACAATGCCAGAAGTTTGAAGACCCAGTCTTGCTAAGAGTTGGCGCGTAGCCACTTACTCTTCTAGAGCTCCTATGACTCTACGTCTGTCTGATTCAACAACCAGAGATGATATGATGAGTCTGGCGCGAATTAGCCCATCGAAGCTCGTAGAATAATGTAGTCACGTGGCCCTAGGCCAATCAGGGTCTGCATTCCAGAATACTAATGACCCGTGGGGTGTAGACCCCGTATGTGCGATGCGCATTGCGGCTGTCATCCAGGTAACTGCCTACCTGGCACAATTGGTGGCGGGAAAGCTCGTGACCTCCCATACCCCGACCTACTTGGCCCCTAGGGTCGCTGACCCGCCAGTCACGTCACACGTGCTCTATGCCCATGGCAAGCTCTCCATCATACACACACTCACACACCCACATTTCACACACACACACAGTCACACTCACGCGCGACACATCCTTTCTTCTTTCCATCAGCCCATCTTTCCGTCGATCCATCCATCATTCATCTATTCATTCACCCATCCTAACTTCCATCATCCATCTTTGCTTCCTTCCCTCTATCCATCCATCCACCCATCTTTCCTTCCTTTCATTTATCCATCTATCCATCCCTCCATGCCTCTGCAGCAGCGAGTCGCTGTTCCTCTCCTCCCAACGTTTGCCTTCTTGTCAGGCGCCACGGTGCGTGCGTGACGCCCACAAAACGTTTGCACCTTGCACGCACCCGCCAGCTCCGCCTGAACAGAAGAAGGGAAACACGAAGACTTTCGTGTGGGGGCAAAAAGTGGGCCACTCCCTTGGAAAGGCACGACGGTGTCCCCATGAAGTATTTGCCCGTGAACGCCAGCACAAAAGGCGAGAAGGACCTGAACGTCTGCACCCTGGGCGTGCAAGTGGTCAGGCAGATTTCTCGAGTTCGAAATGACGCCCGAAAGCGAGATTTAAAACCCGTTTTTTCGTCAGAGGACAGGGTCCTAGGACTATGCATACACGTACTTTTAGAGTGTGGGGTGTTCCCATAATGCTGCACGCTGAACTGTTGGCCGTTCGCCACTTCGGTGGTACGAAAGGTACTTGAGGGGAAACAGGGCGGTAATGGTGGAGCGTTGAGTCTTTTCTTAGTATGCCGAGAGAGCACCGGGTGCAACCGCTCTCTAAAGGCCTGTTTTAATACAGCAACGCTTACGCCTACTTCGCCGCAGTATAAATTCTATCTAACCAATCAGGACGCACAACTAGAACTAAGCTGCGTCCTGATTAGTTAGATAGAATTGCTACTTCGCCGCAGTAGCAATTCTATCTGACCAATCAGGACGCAGAACTAGAGCTAAGCTGCGTCCTGATTGGTTAGATAAGACCGCCTCTGCGGCGAAGAAGTCGGTAAGGTCCGTCGCACCCTAGGCGTCCATTGTGACGCAAGCTGCTTGCGTCCTACGGCGCTTGGCCGCTAGCTGTGAGCCGCTTGCGTCTTCATCTCGCACACTCGCAGCTTGACGCGAGCGGCACTTGCCATATTTGGAAAGTCTCGCGCAGAAACCGAGACTGACCGAGAAAACAAAGATGGCGGAGTTCTAAGATGTTGATCTTGATAGCGAAGACGAGGATATGATACTGATTGCATGCGCAGCAGTAGTAGCTGAAGAGGAGGAAGAACAAGAAAGGCGTCCTCGGAGTGTCTGGACAAAAGAATGGCTCCTTCGGAGAAAGAGCTATGGAGGGGCTTTTTCCATAGACGAGCATGGGCAGCGGAGCGTGGCAGACGCGAGTAGCGAGCTCGTGTAGTGGGACACTCGATAGAGACACACGCAGCAAGTCAGGAGCTGAGAAAGTGCATGGAGAGACTAATGCCGTTGTGAAGACAAGAGAGCACAGAGGGATGGGCAAGTGGCCTTTCCCTGCGATCTCCGGGACGACGAGACGCAGGGCAGACGAGTGGAGCAGGAGGTGGCTTCGTGACTGGCCACGTGGGCGGAGTGTGGACGTTGTCTACACAAGCCAGGGCAGCACGTGGTGGAAGCGAGTCCGTCAACTCTGCGGTAGAAGTAAATGAGTGATGCTCACTCTCTGCCATGAAAGTGCGTGTGTGTGCAACTAGTGTAAATGGCGTGTGCGTGATGGCGTCTACATGGCGTCTAGTAGTTGTGTGAGAGAGAATGACTGTATTAGTGAGTGTGTAATGTTTTATTAGTGTCACTTTTCCGGACACTGTCCCTCCCCTCCCTGCATGAACGTGCCCACAGAGGAATCTGCGTGCCCTTCGGCCAGGCATGCCGCGTTGGTGCTGTATTCGCTCGTATGAAAGATGGCATTTTTTTGACTGCCTGCGATTCATATATAAATCAGAGTAGGAGTGACACTGAACATAAAAAACATACAAGCTAAACACAATGCATTATTCTTGTGATTGTTTTAATATTTTATGCAGATCAGTATGACCAGTTGTGTGTGAAAAACAACATAAAGAACTCTTTAAGCTCATTGCAAAACATATACATGTAACAAATTGAAATGATTTTGATGAGAAAGAATGTGTTTACAAGTAAATATAAGCACACCTCACACCATTTTTATGTACACATGCCACATGCACACAATCGTAAAAAAATTAAAAAATGCAATAGAATCAAAACACTGTAAAACTGAAATAAACATGCTCAGTGCATAAGAGCCCAGAGAGGAACTGTCCCTTTAAGGTTCTAGGTTATCTATGCACAGGCCACATTACACGAAGTCTTGAAGTCTGAACAATAATTTATCCTCTATTCCACAAGCAGTACTAAACACAGTACATGTACTCACACTAACCGGGGTACAGTGTCCTAGAATTTACTCGATTTTGACCCAATGAGCCAAACTAACATTCATTTTAAACTTAGAATGCATGAAAACAAATGCACAAAAAAGGCTTCAGCACTGAGCTTAGGCCAAAAAAAAGAAAAGAAAAAAAAAGCTATGCATTGGTAACCCGACTGACCTTATTTTTTCCTGCAGAACCTAAGACTTGTTTTTTCAAAATGTCAAATTTTAAAAGAAAAGATCAAGGAATTTTAGAAACTTATTTGAATTTTGATGTCAAATAATTTCTGGTAGGCGCTAATACTACTCTTTGCTAAAACCACGCTGACGAAAACTATGCCGAAATTTCAAACTTACCACTCCAGCCTTTCTTCATCTCCACCCCAATCCACAGGAGACTCTCCCGGTTCTTGTCACGATCATAATAACTTTTCATCCCGATATTGTAGAGGTTTTCTTGCCTGCCCTTGCAAACAATCTGATTGGCCACGTCCAAGCGTCTAGGCGCTCGGAAATAGAGACGACCCTACTTCCGAGCGCCTGACGCTTGGACGCAAGCGGCTGGGCGCGCGCAGCCGAATCAGCCGGCGGCTACCCTCGCACACTGTACTGCGCGTTCAAAATACCCCAGCTGCTTGGCTGCTTGGCTGCTTGGACGCCTAGTGTGCGACGGGCCTAAGCGTTGCTGAATGAAAACAGGCCGAATGGCTGGCTCCGTCCGTTTGTGGTGTTCTGTTAAAGTAGGACTAACTTTGGACCGTGACTAAATCCCGTGCGAAGCTATGCGCCGATTGGTTGTCTAAAATAGCTATGCGCCACTCAGTTATATGATACAAATACATCTTTGATGATACTATCATATATATCTGAGTCGTGCCCACTTTTGCTTTTCCCGCGTTGTTTTGGCTGATACGCCTAAGCTGTTGAGATATTCGGCGCAGCGAAAATTTTGGACGAAACAGTTCTTTGCGCTAACAGTTT
>JAWQFJ010020594.1:0-5000 GCA_034096865.1 Theodoxus fluviatilis | reverse complement strand
ATCGACCCGTGTAAAATTCTCGCACCAACCTTCCAACTCTGCCCGCTCTCTCTCTCTCTCTCTCTCTCTCTCTCTCTCTCTCTCTCTCTCTCTCTCTCTCTCTCTCTCTCTCTCTCTCTCTCTCTCTCTCTCTCTCTCTCTCTCTCTCTCTCTCTCTCTCTCTCTCTCTCCCGTTGACCGCCAGATCCTCTGGAGTACACTTGCTAAAGCACAAGCCTCTGAAAAATTGATTAATATGCTAAAATCTATGTACGCACATGTGAAAACTTGTGTCAGATGGAAGGGTAACCTGTCAGAGTTCATTAACTGCCCATTGGCACAAAACAGGGTGCCTTAGAATCATCGATACTGTTTTCTCTCTACATCAACCAAGTAGCAGACTATGTACGAGAAAACGGTAAACATGGTATTCAAATGTTAAGTGGAAAGCTGGAGCTTTATCTCCTCATATTCGCGGATGATGTGGCACTTCTGTCGACCTCACCCACAGGACTTCAAACCCAGATTAACAATCTTGCGCATGCGTCACAACGCATTGGCCTAGAAATAAACACAAGCAAGACGAAGGTCATGGTTTTCCGGAGAGGAGGACATTTAGCTCAAGGTGAAAAATGGGTGTTAAATGGGAAACAACTTGAGGTGGTAAACAGCTATAAATATCTGGGTTATATTGTCTCTACAAAACTCTCAACAACAATATCCTTGGACAGTCTGGCTACTACAGCGAAACAAAAAACAATGCATTTGTTTAAATTGATGTGGAGTCTTAAAAACATGAAACCTAAACTATTTTTCCGACTATATGATGCACAAGTTCAGCCTTCTTTACTGTATGCTTCAGAGATATGGGGCCTAAAGGAACACAAACCCATAGAAAAAGCACATATGTTTGCTTGCAAACGTTTCCTAAAGGTGGACTGCAGAACGCCTAACAGCTTGGTATATGGAGAAACGGGAAGGTTTCCTCTCGCCATTAATAGTGCAATGAAAGCTATCAAATACTGGCTAAAACTGACCAAAATGTCTGATGACAGGCTACCTAAGCAAGCCTACCTCATGCTAGCCAATGCAAAGATCCCAGATAAACTCAATTGGGCCAAATCAGTTGAAGATACTTTGTGTAAGGCCGGATATGCATATATCTGGAGGAGCGGAGGCATTACTACTACCGAAAGAAGCTTTCTAAACAAGCTGAAAATTAGGTTGCTTGATTGTAACAGGCAGACGTGGAACAGCAAAATACACGATAGCGAAAGATTCCGAATGTATAGATCCTTCAAAACTACGTTAGAATGTGAGAAGTACCTAGATTTCATGGATATAAAAAATTCAGAGATGTACTGATCCGATTTAGATGTGGAGTAAATGAGTTGCGAGGAAATAATCAGTTCGCGCACAGATATAGTGAAGACCAGCAATGCCCCTTCTGTGGTGTAATAGAAAATGAGAAACATTTTTTGTTCGACTGTCCCTTGTACAATGATTTACGTAACAGATACATTAAGGAATATCTCAAATGTCCTGAGGCCACTGATGCTACCTTTTTAATAAATGGATGTGGTTTTATGAAAACACGCAGGGTGGCAATGTACCTTTATTATGCCTTCCAACTACGAGATCAGTGTCTGACTTGTCCAGAACAAATCACCTAAAGCAATGCTGTCTGATTGTACATGAAAATAATGTGTCATATGATTGCTACACTTGCACAACCTAGACAGTAATGTATGCGATTATGTACTTCCAGTTGTTTATGCCATACCTTCTCAATGTTGATAGATAGAGAATGCGGAGCTCCTGACATGGAAGCAAGTCATGTATGTACTTGTGAGGGGCCGGTGGCCTGAACAATAAAGTCAGTCAGTCAGTCAGTCAGTCAGTCAGTCAGTCAGTCAGTCAGTCTCTCTCTCTCTCTCTCTCTCTCTCTCTCTCTCTCTCTCTCTCTCTCTCTGCCCGCCTCTGCTGTGTGTGTGGAGCCGATCTCTTCTCTTCGTCTGCTTCTCTCTTCTGTGCTTCGCCTTCCTCCACTCTCTTCTTCGTCTGCTTCTCTCTTCGGTGCTTCGCTCTCCTCTTCTCTCTTCTTCTCACCCAGCAGGCGGACCGATCTCTGTCTTCTGTCTTACTCAGTAGGCGGACTGATCTCTATGTTCTCCTCTCAGGCGGAATGATCTCTCCCCTCTTGCCCTCTCCGTAGGCAGACTGATCGCTGTCTTCTTGCTCTCTCTCACATAGCTATCTTCTCACAACCAACTCAGGACTCACCTTTACTCACTATTACTCACACCTCAGAGCGAACACCGCTCATCACCCAGGGGCAGAACTCAACTCCCATTTACCCTCCATTTCTATACAGTCGTCGGACTACCAACCCCACCAGCAAAAACCAAGTCTCTCTCAGGTGAGATACTTCCGAAAACCTATTTCCCCATTACACCCGGCACGAAGAATACTTCTGGTCTTGGCAAAGGTGACGTAAGAGCCATGTTGATAGCAAAATGCATTGCGCCGTTCCCAGATGTGATGAACACGCCAACAAAAGCACCTGAATCATTCGTGCGCCATGTCCTCCAAAACTCCCTGTACCCTCGTCACCAATCTTCGGGCGTAGCGATCTATCACACTAGTGTCCGAGAGAGTATCGTTGAGCACCCATTTTGCACGAAAGTGGTAGTTCAGCCCCAAGGCAGGATCCATGAAATATTCCTTCATATTTTTTCGCGCCCTCCAGATGCAGTGTATTCCCGTCGTGGCGACTCTCTCTGGAATGATTATCAACTTTGATCGCCATTTTGGCTCGTACACAAAGTTTTCTCTGTGTGTGCGCAGTAGGAGATTCAAGCCGAGGCGTTTGATGGGAACCACGAGGTCACGTGGTAAGCGGTCGGGCGTTTCCGGAGACAGTTCGTTGACGTAGGAGCATCGGAATCCGAAAGCTGCTCCGTCAGGGAAGGTAGAGGTCAAGTGCGCCATCAGCTCTGACCAGGAGCGGTGGACACGAGGAAGCAGGACTTCATCCATGTCGTGGTAGACGAGGTACTGGGTCTGGTGAAGGTTTCTGCAGTGAAAATACGGCAAATGCTGCTGCAGGAGTGGTTCGTGATAACAATTTATTGCTGCTGATGACATGAACAATAAAATGTGTGTCTGCTTGCACGCGCGTGCGTGCGTGCGCGCGCGCGTGTGTGCTTGTTTATGTGTGTCGGTGTGTCTGTGTGTGTGTGCGTGTTTGTGTGTTTTGTGCACGCGCGTGTGTGTGCTTGTTTATGTGTGTCTGTGTGTCTGTGCGTGTGCGTGTTTGTGTGTTTTGTGCACGAAGTACGTACAAGTGTTCTTATGAACTATTATGTTCTATAACGTCGTTGATGTCGTTATCGACATAATCGGTACTGCTGTCGCTCCAAAAGAGTGCAGGGGGAAAGTAGTTCATGCATGGACAAATACAACCATATCGAACAAAGAGCAAGGACAACCGTAAAGATGTATGTAACATGTCCACATGCAACCATATATCTACATTCATATTGCAATATTATCCTTATACCTTAACATACATGAACGCACATGTGCAGATAAACACGGTGCGCGCGCGCGCGCGCACACACACACACACACACACACACACACACACACGTGTGCAAAGAATACATATCCCCGTTTACAACCACGTACACATACAACACGCAGGCACACACACACACACACAAACACACTCACACACACACACACACACACACACACACACACACACACACACGTACACTACCTGTACAGGCAATCATTCATGGCGGCGATCTGGGCAAAGTAGTGGACGTGGCGTGTGTCCGGCACTCGCCACTGCACCACCTCCACGAAGCCCAGGGCCTGATAGTGACGTAACACTGGGGCCAGCGCTGGAAAGTCCCCGTGTAGGTAAACCACGGCTCTGCTCGCCCCCAGCAGCTGGTCTAGTTCCAGGGACTGGACGAGCGCCTCATAGCGACTAAAGTTCGAATGCAGAACGCAGTAGCACACTGTGAACTGGACCTTCGGACTGCGCATGCGCGGATATCTAACGGGTAGCCTGAAGAAGATTAGAAATGAACAGAAAGTCTATTTGGAATGTACAAACAATTTCGTCTTCCGAAAAGAAAATGGCCCCTTAAAGATTTGTAGGTAACAAGTCAGATCAACATGCAAAACGACTTTCACACAAACAAGATGAGTAATCAAGTAAGAAATGGTAGTAGCACGTAGCTTCAGGATACAAAATGGTGGAGGTGTTGAGTGTGTTGATGCAGGTAGTGACGGTGACTTTGGTGGTGGTGGAGGTGTTGAGTGTGTTGATGCAGGTAGTGACGGTGACTTTGGTGGTGGTGGAGGTGTTGAGTGTGTTGATGCAGGTAGTGACGATGACTTTGGTGGTGGTGGAGGTGTTGAGTGTGTTGATGGAGGTAGTGACGATGACTTTGGTGGTGGTGGAGGTGTTGAGTGTGTTGATGCAGGTAGTGACTGTGACTTTGGTGGTGGTGGAGGTGTTGAGTGTGTTGATGGAGGTAGTGACGGTGACTTTGGTGGTGGTGGAGGTGTTGAGTGTGTTGATGCAGGTAGTGACTGTGACTTTGGTGGTGGTGGTGGTGGCGGCGGCGACAGTGGTTATGGCAGTTATGGTTATAGCGGCGATAATGGTTATTTTGGCGATGGTGGTGGTGGCGATGATGTTGGTCGTGGCAGTAGTGATCTCAGGGCTAATAAGAAGTGAAGAAGAATAATAATAATAATAATAATAATAAGAAGAAGAAGAAGAAAAAGAAGAAGAAGAAGAAGAAGAAGAAGAAGAAGAAGAAGAAGAAGAAGAAGAAGAAGAAGAAGAGGAGGAGGAAGAGGAGGAAGAGGAGGAAAAGGAGCAAGAGGAGCAAGAGGAGGAAGATGAGGAAGAGGAGCAAGAGGAGCAAGAGGAGGAAGAGGAGCAAGAGGAGGAAGAAGGAGCAAGAAGAGGAGGAAGAAGAAGAAGAAGAAGAAAA
>JAWQFJ010020591.1:0-17426 GCA_034096865.1 Theodoxus fluviatilis | reverse complement strand
AAAGGTTGGTAGAGAGGTTAGAACTTCTTATCTTTTTGACTCACATGCGAAGCAAAAGTGAGTCTATGTACTCACCCGTTTCGTCCGTCCGGGCGTCCGGTCCGGGCGTCCGGGCGTCCGAAAACTTTAACGTTGGATTTTTTTCGGAGACTATTAAGACTATCAATACCAAATGTGGCATGATGGTGTATGATGACAAGGCCTCAAAAAACATACATAGTGACTTAACCTTGCTTCAAGATCAAGGTCGCAGGAGGCCATAACTGTTGTCTGAAAAACAGCCATTTTTCACATTTTCTCAATTTTCTCTGAAGTTTTTGAGATTGGATACCTGACCTATATATGGTATATAGGGCAAAGTAATCCCTATCTTTTGATACCAGTTTGGTTGACCTTGCTTCAAGGTCAAGGTCACAGGAGCTCTTCAAAGTTGGATTGTATACATATTTTGAAGTAACCCTGACCCTGAACTATGGAAGATAACTGTTTCAAACTTATTAATTATGTGGGGCACATGTTATACTTTCATCATGAGACACATTTGGTCACATATCGTCAAGGTCAAGGTCACTTTGACCCTTATGAAATGTGACCAAAATGGGGTAGTGAACCACTAAAAGTGACTATATCTCATGGTAGAAAGTGCCAATAAGCACCATTGTGCTTCCTATGTCTTGAATTAACAGCTTTGTGTTGCATGACCTTGGATGACCTTGACCTTGGGTACATGTATTTTGGTAGGAAAAATGTGTAAAGCATTTCTTAGTGTATGATGTCATTGGTAGGTTTAGTTGTTTGACCTTGACCTTGACGGTCACCTGAAGGTCAAGGTCATATAATGGTCAAGGTCAAGCATGTGAGTCGTATGGGCTTTGCCCTTCTTGTTTCACTTAGCATTGCAACAAATTGTAATTTCATAAAATTTCAAGAGTGACCCATAACTTATTGTGACTAGTGTAGCATAACCTGTTGTCTAAATGAAGTTGTTTCGCTACCTAATGGAAATCAAATGGCTTGTCTTGGATGCTTTGTGGTCGCTGTTGATGCTGTATTTGCTGATGTCGGTGCTGGTGTTGGTGGTGATGGTGAAAGTGGTGTTTCAACAGGTAAAGTCACCGTCCGCTACTGGGAATCTTAGGTATCATTCTAAAACGATTGGAGTTGATTGACAATTTGGCCAGAATACCTTACACCGTGCTCTGCCGGATTTGAAAACGTTTCAGAACCAGTTGTCAGGTCTTGAAACATGAATCTATGCACTTTGGCAGACCTGCAGAGACCTTGATGTGTGTGTTCTTTCAAGCTTCAAGACCATGCCCTCTGCTAACATCGAAAACTTCTCGTTCCCAGAGGACATCCAACCCTACCTCTATTGCATTGAATACTCTACTGGCAGGCTCGACCACCGTGACTTTTATGTGTCTGGGCAGATTTCAACCCCCTGACCAGCAACCACCGCGACGTAGGAGTGTTTCCCCACATCATGATTCTTGGGGTGCAGGGCATCGTCTTTTGGAGTCTGAGTCTGCTGGTGGAGTACAGAGTTCCCTCCCTTCTCTGGAATTACATCTGGCGCGTTCCCATCCCTCCCCAGCCTTCCAGCCCCATGGAGGGCGAGTATAAGGACGAGACCGTGCAAGAGGAGCACGTCAGTGGCACCTCCTTGAATGATGAAGACGAGGACATCGCCCTTAAAGGCGTCACCAAGGTGCGTGAAATGTTAAGGCAAGCATGGCCCTGTGACCCTGTTGTGTGTCATAGTCTGCTGGCAAGTGAGGCAACCGCTCTCGCATAGTCTGAATCTGACATCCGACGTGTAGGACATTCTATCTTGCAAGACGAGGTGCACATTTAACGTTGCAAAGGTGAAAGAAAAATCATCCTATTTCAACAGCCACAAATATTAACGTGTTGTGCTGACAGTACATATTGTTGAGTGAGATCATCATCATCATCATCATCATCATCATCATCATCATCATCATCATCATCATCATCATCATCATCATCATCATCATCATTACCACCACCACCACCACCACCACTACCACCACCACCACCACCACCACCAATACCAACTCCACCACCATCACCACCACCACCACCACCACCACACCACCACCACCACCACCACCACCACCAATACCAACTCCACCACCATCACCACCACCACCACCATCACCACCACCACCACCACCACCACCAATACCAACTCCACCACCACCACCACCACCACCACCACCACCACTACCACCACCACCACCACCACCACCATCACCACCACCACCATCAAAACCACCACCACCACCACCACCACCACCAATACCAACACCACCACCACCGCCACCACCACCACCACCACCACCAATACCATCTCCACCACCACCACAACCACCACCACCACCACCACCACTGCCATCACCACCATCACCACCACCACCACCACCAATACCACAACCACCACCACCACCACCACCACCACTACCACCACCACCACCACCACCACCACCACCACCACCACCACCACCAAAACCACCACCACCACCACCACCACCACCACCACCACCACCACCAATACCAACTCCACCACCACCGCCACCACCACCACCACCACCACCACCAATACCATCTCCACCACCACCACCACCACCACCACCACCACCACTGCCATCACCACCATCACCACCACCACCAATACCAACTCAACCACCACCACCACCACAACCACCACCACCACCACCACCACCACCACCACCACCACCATCACCACCACCACCACCACCAATACCAACCCACCACCACCACCACCACCACCACCACCACCAATACCACCACCACCACCACCACCATCGCCACCGCCACCACTACCACCACCATCATCATCATCATCATCACCACCACCACCACGGCACCACAGCCACCACCACCACCACCACCACCACCACCACCACCACTACCACCACCACCATCATCATCGTCATCATCATCATCACCACCACCACCACCACCACCACAACCACCACCACCACCACCACCACCGCCACCACCACCACCATCATCGTCATCATCATCATCACCACCACCACCACCACCACCACCACAACCACCACCACCACCACCACACCACCACCACCACCACCACCACCACCACCACCACCACCACCACCACCACCACAACCACCACCACCACCACCACCACCACCACCACCACCACAACCACCACCACCACCACCACAACCACCACCACCACCACCACCACCACCACCACACCACCTATGTCGTCGTTGTCGTCGCAGTCGGCATTATAACCGTCGTCGTTATCGTCGTCGCCACCGTCATCACAATAATCATCATCGTCATCGTCGTCATCGTTGTCGTCTTCGTCGTCATCGTCTTCGCAGCCACCGTCATCATAATTATACTCATCGTCCTCGTCGCCTTCGATGTAGTCTTCGTCGTCGTTGCCATCATCATCATCATCATCATCATCATCATCATCATCATCATCATCATCATCATCATCATCATCATCATCATCATCATCATCATCATCATCAGCAGCAGCAGCAGCAGCAGCATCATCATCATCATCATCATCATCATCATCATCATCATTAGTGCTGTCATCGATGTCGGCGCCGCTGTCGTCTTCAGCAAAGTCAACTGCGGCGGCAGTGGCAGCATTACCACCATCGCTTCAAGCAGCAACAGCAACAACATCAGCAGGAGCAGCAGCAGCAGCAGTAACCACAACAATTAAAACACCAGCAAACACAGCAGCAACAGCAGCATAGCGTCTGCCACCACGAGCAGCAATAGCAGTGCTAGCAGCACAGTGGCGGTGGTTGCTGCAGTGGGAAGCATTATGCCAAGGCTTTTTCATGTGTACCGCTCCTGCGCAACTCTGTCCGAGTGGTCAGCGCGCTTGACCTGCTGTAGCTTGCAGCTAGAGGGCGCAGCGTTCGAAGCTACGCGGTTCCCGGAGTTGCGTCCGTGAGCAAGCAGCTTAACTCGCTTTGTTTCTCCCTACCCAGCGACAAAACCTGGTGTCCATGAGGACAGCTATGGCACACTGTAGTGCCATTAATCCTTGTACGCGGCCATAAGCTATCATCGGATTGGAATCCTCTCCAGGGAGTGGAATTGGTGTGGAACCTGACTTTATCTTGTACTTGTCTGTCAACGTGCTTGCAATGAGGCGCAAATGAAGGAATGATCAAGCAGTTCAGGGATCAGGGGAGAAAGTGCAAAGCGTTTTGAAACCCAGACATTAGTGATGCCACTATTTTAAAACGACACTTTGACTTTTTTAAAAAACTGTTTACTTCTGGCAGGCGTTCGGCTTGTTTCGCCAAAATGTCGCCGTCAACAACATCACGCTCTCCGTTGCCCCTGGAGACTGCCTGGGCCTGGTGGGCGGCCATGGGTCAGGCAAGAGCACAGTGCTCCGGATGATCGCAGGGGATCTTAAACGTACACGAGGCCTTGTTGCTGTCAAGAACCACGACGTCAAGTACTGGTTCTACTGGGTGGGTAGGGAAGCTTCGTGTGTGTGTGTGTGCGTGTAATGTGTGTGTGTATATAATGTGTGTGCGTGTAATGTATGTGTGTGTGTGTGTGCCAATATGGGGGTGCAGGTGTATGTTTATACGCTCATTTAAGTGTGTGTGTGTGGGTGTGGGGGTGTGTGTGTGTACGTGCATGTGTGTGTACGTGTGTTTGTAATAATGACCGTCGTTTTTTGTGTGCCAGTTCATGTATTTATATATATTAATGCTCAACATAAGAAGTCGATCTGTTGTTAGAAAAGCAAATGATAGGGAATTAATTCGATCGAGACAACTATGAGAACACATTAACGACCAATTTCTTTGGTTGGCAGAAGTTGCCGACGTCATTTTGCAGTGTATTGCTGGCGTAATCGTGCATTGCACTGTTGACGTAACTATGTACTGCCCTACCGACCTACTTGTGCTGTTGTGTAGACGTCATCATGTAATTGGCTGCTGTCTCCACAGTAGGCAACACTGCTGGTGTAGGTCCACACTTCTGCTGTCTCCACAGTATGCAATACTGCTGGTGTAGGTCTACACTACTGCTGTCTCCACAGTAGGCAACACTGCTGGTGTAGGTCTACACTGACATGTACTTGCCTGCTGTCTCCACAGTAGGCAACACTGCTGGTGTAGGTCTACACTACTGCTGTCTCCACAGTAGGCAATACTGCTGGTGTAGGTCTACACTACTGCTGTCTCCACAGTAGGCAATACTGCTGGTGTAGGTCCACACTACTGCTGTCTCCACAGTATGCAATACTGCTGGTGTAGGTCTACACTACTGCTGTCTCCACAGTAGGCAATACTGCTGGTGTAGGTCTACACTACTGCTGTCTCCACAGTAGGCAATACTGCTGGTGTAGGTCTACACTACTGCTGTCTCCACAGTAGGCAATACTGCTGGTGTAGGTCTACACTACTGCTGTCTCCACAGTAGGCAACACTGCTGGTGTAGGTCTACACTACTGCTGTCTCCACAGTAGGCAACACTGCTGGTGTAGGTCCACACTACTGCTGTCTCCACAGTAGGCAATACTGCTGGTGTAGGTCCACACTACTGCTGTCTCCACAGTAGGCAATACTGCTGGTGTAGGTCCACACTACTGCTGTCTCCACAGTAGGCAATACTGCTGGTGTAGGTCTACACTACTGCTGTCTCCACAGTAGGCAATACTGCTGGTGTAGGTCTACACTACTGCTGTCTCCACAGTAGGCAATACTGCTGGTGTAGGTCTACACTACTGCTGTCTCCACAGTAGGCAATACTGCTGGTGTAGGTCTACACTACTGCTGTCTCCACAGTAGGCAATACTGCTGGTGTAGGTCCACACTACTGCTGTCTCCACAGTAGGCAATACTGCTGGTGTAGGTCCACACTACTGCTGTCTCCACAGTAGGCAATACTGCTGGTGTAGGTCTACACTACTGCTGTCTCCACAGTAGGCAATACTGCTGGTGTAGGTCTACACTACTGCTGTCTCCACAGTAGGCAATACTGCTGGTGTAGGTCTACACTACTGCTGTCTCCACAGTAGGCAATACTGCTGGTGTAGGTCTACACTACTGCTGTCTCCACAGTAGGCAACACTGCTGGTGTAGGTCTACACTACTGCTGTCTCCACAGTAGGCAATACTGCTGGTGTAGGTCTACACTACTGCTGTCTCCACAGTAGGCAATACTGCTGGTGTAGGTCCACACTACTGCTGTCTCCACAGTAGGCAATACTGCTGGTGTAGGTCCACACTACTGCTGTCTCCACAGTAGGCAATACTGCTGGTGTAGGTCTACACTACTGCTGTCTCCACAGTAGGCAATACTGCTGGTGTAGGTCTACACTACTGCTGTCTCCACAGTAGGCAATACTGCTGGTGTAGGTCTACACTACTGCTGTCTCCACAGTAGGCAATACTGCTGGTGTAGGTCTACACTACTGCTGTCTCCACAGTAGGCAATACTGCTGGTGTAGGTCCACACTACTGCTGTCTCCACAGTAGGCAATACTGCTGGTGTAGGTCTACACTACTGCTGTCTCCACAGTAGGCAATACTGCTGGTGTAGGTCCACACTACTGCTGTCTCCACAGTAGGCAATACTGCTGGTGTAGGTCTACACTACTGCTGTCTCCACAGTAGGCAATACTGCTGGTGTAGGTCCACACTACTGCTGTCTCCACAGTAGGCAATACTGCTGGTGTAGGTCTACACTACTGCTGTCTCCACAGTAGGCAATACTGCTGGTGTAGGTCTACACTACTGCTGTCTCCACAGTAGGCAATACTGCTGGTGTAGGTCCACACTACTGCTGTCTCCACAGTAGGCAATACTGCTGGTGTAGGTCCACACTACTGCTGTCTCCACAGTAGGCAATACTGCTGGTGTAGGTCCACACTACTGCTGTCTCCACAGTAGGCAATACTGCTGGTGTAGGTCTACACTACTGCTGTCTCCACAGTAGGCAATACTGCTGGTGTAGGTCTACACTACTGCTGTCTCCACAGTAGGCAATACTGCTGGTGTAGGTCTACACTACTGCTGTCTCCACAGTAGGCAATACTGCTGGTGTAGGTCTACACTACTGCTGTCTCCACAGTAGGCAATACTGCTGGTGTAGGTCTACACTACTGCTGTCTCCACAGTAGGCAATACTGCTGGTGTAGGTCTACACTACTGCTGTCTCCACAGTAGGCAATACTGCTGGTGTAGGTCTACACTACTGCTGTCTCCACAGTAGGCAATACTGCTGGTGTAGGTCCACACTACTGCTGTCTCCACAGTAGGCAATACTGCTGGTGTAGGTCTACACTACTGCTGTCTCCACAGTAGGCAATACTGCTGGTGTAGGTCTACACTACTGCTGTCTCCACAGTAGGCAATACTGCTGGTGTAGGTCTACACTACTGCTGTCTCCACAGTAGGCAATACTGCTGGTGTAGGTCTACACTACTGCTGTCTCCACAGTAGGCAATACTGCTGGTGTAGGTCCACACTACTGCTGTCTCCACAGTAGGCAATACTGCTGGTGTAGGTCTACACTACTGCTGTCTCCACAGTAGGCAATACTGCTGGTGTAGGTCCACACTACTGCTGTCTCCACAGTAGGCAATACTGCTGGTGTAGGTCTACACTACTGCTGTCTCCACAGTAGGCAATACTGCTGGTGTAGGTCCACACTACTGCTGTCTCCACAGTAGGCAATACTGCTGGTGTAGGTCTACACTACTGCTGTCTCCACAGTAGGCAATACTGCTGGTGTAGGTCTACACTACTGCTGTCTCCACAGTAGGCAACACTGCTGGTGTAGGTCCACACTACTGCTGTCTCCACAGTAGGCAATACTGCTGGTGTAGGTCTACACTACTGCTGTCTCCACAGTAGGCAATACTGCTGGTGTAGGTCCACACTACTGCTGTCTCCACAGTAGGCAATACTGCTGGTGTAGGTCTACACTACTGCTGTCTCCACAGTAGGCAATACTGCTGGTGTAGGTCTACACTACTGCTGTCTCCACAGTAGGCAATACTGCTGGTGTAGGTCTACACTACTGCTGTCTCCACAGTAGGCAATACTGCTGGTGTAGGTCTACACTACTGCTGTCTCCACAGTAGGCAATACTGCTGGTGTAGGTCTACACTACTGCTGTCTCCACAGTAGGCAATACTGCTGGTGTAGGTCTACACTACTGCTGTCTCCACAGTAGGCAATACTGCTGGTGTAGGTCCACACTACTGCTGTCTCCACAGTAGGCAATACTGCTGGTGTAGGTCCACACTACTGCTGTCTCCACAGTAGGCAATACTGCTGGTGTAGGTCTACACTACTGCTGTCTCCACAGTAGGCAATACTGCTGGTGTAGGTCTACACTACTGCTGTCTCCACAGTAGGCAAGACTGCTGGTGTAGGTCTACACTACTGCTGTCTCCACAGTAGGTAAAACTGCTGATGTAGGTCTACACTACTGCTGTCTCCACAGTAGGCAATACTGCTGGTGTAGGTCCACACTACTGCTGACTCCACAGTAGGCAATACTGCTGGTGTAGGTCCACACTACTGCTGTCTCCACAGTAGGCAATACTGCTGGAGTAGGTCTACACTACTGCTGTCTCCACAGTAGGCATCACTGCTGGTGTAGGTCCACACTACTGCTGACTCCACAGTAGGCAATACTGCTGGTGTAGGTCTACACTACTGCTGTCTCCACAGTAGGCAATACTGCTGGTGTAGGTCCACACTACTGCTGTCTCCACAGTAGGCAAGACTGCTGGTGTAGGTCTACACTACTGCTGTCTCCACAGTAGGCAATACTGCTGGTGTAGGTCTACACTACTGCTGTCTCCACAGTAGGCAACACTGTTGGTGTAGGTCCACACTACTGCTGTCTCCACAGTAGGCAATACTGCTGGTGTAGGTCCACACTACTGCTGTCTCCACAGTAGGCAACACTGCTGGTGTAGGTCCACACTACTGCTGTCTCCACAGTATGCAATACTGCTGGTGTAGGTCTACACTACTGCTGTCTCCACAGTAGGCAATACTGCTGGTGTAGGTCTACACTACTGATGTCTCCACAGTAGGCAATACTGCTGGTGTAGGTCTACACTACTGCTGTCTCCACAGTAGGCAATACTGCTGGTGTAGGTCTACACTACTGCTGTCTCCACAGTAGGCAACACTGCTGGTGTAGGTCTGCACTACTGCTGTCTCCACAGTAGGCAATACTGCTGGTGTAGGTCTACACTACTGCTGTCTCCACAGTAGGCAATACTGCTGGTGTAGGTCTACACTACTGCTGTCTCCACAGTAGGCAACACTGCTGGTGTAGGTCCACACTACTGCTGTCTCCACAGTAGGCAATACTGCTGGTGTAGGTCTACACTACTGCTGTCTCCACAGTAGGCAACACTGCTGGCGTAGGTCTACACTGACACGATTACGCCACCATGCGTCGTGGGCTGACGTCCGTTTTTGATGTCACTCTAATGGATAATTATGTACCTGATGTCACAGTAAACTGTTTTCCAAATGTCATGCGCTGCTTAGGGCATCCCACTGTCCATTCTAGTCCACTAGAGACTTCGCCTGCCGGCAAAAGTCTCTAGCACGTGATGACAGGATTCCGTCCGGAATATGCACGAGGAGGTCACACGAGAGGCTTGTGGGATAGCCCTCTGCTCCCTGACGTACACCGTTAAAGTAGTTCTAGGACTATTTCGCACAAACCTCATAACTTACTCTTGTTGGGGCAATACGCAAGCGTTTATTCGATAAAATAAAATGTTTGTGTTGAAATGGAAACAAGTTTTGACATCTGACTGATTTCAGTTTAAAAGTGGAGAGAAAAAGCATCCGGCGTAATGCGAAGGATCAAGTCTATTGCGCATTCATTGCAAACTGCAGAATGTTTAATGTCTGCTGTTGAAGTCAGTGCACAATGCGCAGCTGACATCAGCGAGTGCGCTCCTTCTTACGTCACTAGAAACTTTGCTGATGTTGAAGTAAGACATGCTGCAGACGTTATTGCACACTGCGAATGCTGATGTCACTAACCCCATCTCTTGTTGATGACCTTTGATACCGTAGCAGATTCATTACACATTTCCCCACAGCAGGTCGAGTAGTTTTGATTGGTCGCCTTTTTAACGGCTGAAAAAGCATATAATCGTTGAAAGTAGAGGTTTTTGGAGGTCCACTTTGGACATTCTGTGAACCCGAGTCGGTATTGACTCTGGCACAGTTCGCAATGAATGCATAGTAGACTTGACCCTTCACATTACAGCATTGCGCTAAAAATAGTTCGTTCTGATATTATTTTTTTCTTTCCACTCTTTAGAGAAATCATTCAGATGTCAAAACGTGTTTCCATTTCAACACAAACATTTTGTTTTATCGAATAAACGCTTGTTTATTGCCTCAACAAAAGTAAAGTATGAGTTTTGTGCGAAACAGTCTTAGAACTACTTTAACGGCGTATGTCAGAGAGCAGATCGGCTATCCCACAAGTCTCTCGCGTGACCCACATTTGCATATTTCGGACGAAAACCTTCCATCACGTGATGTCAACTGGGCTAGAGACACTTTCGCCGGTAGGTGAAGTCTCTAGTGAACTAGAATGCTCTTTGGATACATGAATCCTCATATTTACTTTACTTTCAGCTTTATCCCTCTTCATTGAAGAGACGATTTAGGACAAGCATTAGAGTCGATTATCATTCATTTTAGAAGGGAAATGACCATCACCAGTCATAAAGGAAGGTCAAGAGAAATCCCAAATTGGCGTTGTCGTCTGCTACCTCCCACCTCGTTACCGGCGCGGGTATAAATGCTAACGTTTACTACGTAATTGAACACTGACATACAATCCAATCTGCCATGACGATGAAAGTACTTGAACGTACATTTCTTCAAAATGTGAAAGTCATGGGTATAACCTCCATGGCTCGGCATGTTTACCTTGCAAGTCCATGCATTGATTTCCCTTTAACTCGATGTTGGGCGCTCGGAGGTGGCGCTCTCTAGTGTTCAGCAACTAGAGCACCTCATAAGATGCTCGAGCTGCTGCGCGACCTTGACAGAAAGGTGATTTCTGCGACAGGGTGAGAGGTCACTGTAGAAATCGACCCTAATGCTTTTATTGACTCACATGCGAAGCAAAAGTGAGTCTATGTACTCACCCTTTTCGTCCGTCCGGGCGTCCGGGCGTCCGAAAACTTTAACGTTGGATTTTTCTCTGAGACTATTAAGTCTATCAATACCAAATGTGGCATGATGGTGTATGATGACAAGGCCTCAAAAGAATACACAGTGACTTGTCCTTGCTTCAAGGTCAAGGTCGCAGGGGCCATAAATGTTGTATAAAAAAGTCATTTTTCACATTTTCTCAATTTTCTCTGAAGTTTTTGAGATTGGATACCTGACCTATATATGGTATATAGGGCAAAGTAATCCACATCTTTTGATACCAGTTTGATTGACCTTGCTTCAAGGTCAAGGTCACAGGAGCTCTTCAAAGTTGGATTGTATACATATTTTGAAGTGACCCTGACCCTGAACTATGGAAGATAACTGTTTCAAACTTAATAATTATGTGGGGCACATGTTATACCTTCATCATGAGACACATTTGGTCACATATCAAGGTCAAGGTCACTTTGACCCTTATGAAATGTGACCAAAATGGGGTAGTGAACCACTAAAAATGACCATATCTCATGGTAGAAAGTGCCAATAATCTCCATTGTGCTTCCTATGTCTTGAATTAACAGCTTTGTGTTGCATGACCTTGGATGACCTTGACCTTGGGTCAAGGTCACATGTATTATGGTAGGAAAAATGTGTAAAGCATTTCTTAGTGTATGATGTCATTGGTAGGTTTAGTTGTTTGACCTTGACCTTGAAGGTCACCTGAAGGTCAAGGTCATATAAAGGTCAAGGTCAAGTATGTGAGTCGTATGGGCTTTGCCCTTCTTGTTAAGTAGTCTCTTCGATCAAGAGGGACAACACTGATTGTGAAATCAAATTGAGGATTCATGTATCCAAAGTAGGCCTCTAAAAACCTCTGATTATCTTCAAATGATAACGTCCTTTTTACGTAACTAAAACAGCCATTCAAACCTACTCGACCTGCTGTAGGGGAATGCTTTTTACGTTTGCAAAGGTCACTGCTCAACAATGGAGAGCGGGGTAACTCCTGATGTTGCTGAGAACCTCTGTCAGTGAGGTCTCGTCCTGACCTCACAGCACTATGCAACACTGACGTCACTGCACTTGGATGACGAGGTCACCGATTACACAATTAGCATTACTGGTGGAAACTTTTCTGACGTCACAACACTTGTGTTGCTGACGTCACTACACTATCTGCTGCAGATAAGAAGTCTGCTAGGCTACTGCCCAGAGACAGACCCGCTGCTGGAATTCTTCACCTGCAGAGAAATGTTAACCATGGCTGCAGGGCTACGGGGGTTCAGCTTCAACGACATTCGTGCTGTGTGCGACACGCTCTTCAGAGCTCTACGCATGACGAAACATGCGGATAAGCTCATTGGTAACTGCTGGTAAGCACTGTTGGCACTGATATCACTGTTGTCAGGCAAAGTTGCTAAGATTTCTACAAGTACGTTGATTGTTGTGGAGTAATGTGACCGATAGAGTCACTGTTTTTCTCACCCTCCCCACTCCACCACCACCACCCCTTCCATCTTTGCTCGTTTCCCCCTCCCCCTCCCCTCCCCTCCCCCCTTCCCTTCTCACCCCCCCCCCCCTTCCCTTTTTTCCCTCTCACGCAATATCCCCCTCTCTTTTTGTTTGTCTGTCTGCCTGTCTGCCTGTCTGCCTGTGTGCTTGTGTGCTTGTCTGCCTGTCTGCCTGTCTGCATGTCTGTCTGGCTGCCTGTCTGCATGTCTGCCTGTCTGCCTGTCTGCCTGTCTGTCTCTCTGTCTCTCTCTCTCTGCATCTCTCTCTCTCTCTCTCTCTCTCTCTCTCTGCACTGTTCGATTGCCCGGTTGGTGTAAGTGAGTCGCCGATCATATTTTCTCTATTTCGTATGCAGCTGACTATGTACGTGAACGGGGCCGACGTGGAGTGTAGTTTTTACCAGGAACATGGAAAATATTCTTACTGTTGTTCGCCGACGATGTTGTGCTTTTATCAACTACATCAAGTTGTCTACAAAACCAAAATAATAGATAATATAGTATCCGTCTTAAACAAATCTAGGGCTATCTGTTAATACGGACAAAACGACAGTTATGATCTTCTGGCGAGGTGTCCACCTAACGAGCGGTGAAAAGTGGGTTTTATACGGTGCACAACTGGAAGTTGTAAACCGATACAAATATATGGGATACATGTTTTCCACCAAACTGTCTGCTTCAGAAGCACTGGAATACCAATCAGTCAGAGCTAAACAGAAGGAAGTACAACTGCTTCGAACAATGAGGTGCCTACGTAGTCTAAATACAATGGTTATCTTTCAACCGTTTGATGCCCAGGTAACACCAGACCTCTTGTATGGTTCAGAGGTATGGGGTCTCTTGGGACAAGAAGATATAGAAAGAGTGCACATGTTTGCATGCAAATGTTTATTGGGTCTTGATGTGCAATCGCCCAGTACTACGATGTACGGCGAGACTGGGAGATACCCCCTAATTGTGAATGCTTTGTTAAATGCAGTGAAATACTGGTTTAAGGTAAGCAAAATGCATAGAGATAGCATTCCCAAGCAAGCCTACCTTATGCTCAACAACACCACCTTACCAGCAAACTTGGCTAAGGCTGTTGAGGAGTTTTTATCAAGAATGGGACATAACGTGAGCGAACGGGGGATGCGCTAATGAGAAAGGTTTCCTGAAAGCATTAGAGCTAAGGTTAAGAGATTGTTTCTGGCAGGAGTGGAATGAGAAACTCTGTAGAAGCGAAAGATTTGCAGTCTACCAGACTTTGAAAAGCTCCTTTGAATGTGAAAGCTATCTAAATAGGATTAACATTAAGAAATTTAGGGATTCGTTTATAAGATTCAGGTTGGGAATAAACGAACTGCGTAATAATGTAAGGCGGTGCAGAGAAAAAGTTGTTTGATCATGTCCATTCTGTTTTGTTAAAGTAGAACACGAAGAACATTTTTAATGCATTGCCCTAAATACACTTCTCTTAGGGAGCAGTACATAGCAAAGGATATTAACCCCAATACTTGGTAGACGGACAAGATACATGGAAAACCAGAGCTTTAGCGATGTACACACATTATTCTATGAAATTAAGAAATCTGTCCAACGGACAGCTACCACCAACTGTCCAGACAAGAACAGGTGGTCATCTTCAGGCTGCGGACAGGGCACAATAGACTCAACTACCACATGCACAAGAGATTCAGACTTGTGCCATCCCCAAAGTGCTCATGTGAAGAGGCCGACCAGACGGCTGAACACATTCTGCAGGAATGCAGGAACCACCGGCTGCTGCGAGAGGACGTTTGGCAAGCATTCAGGAAAAGCTGTACGGCAGGGTGGAATCTCTACAGAAGACAGCCCATTTCATCCTTGACTCTAGAATCCAAGTGTGATGGCGTTCGAGAAGAAGAAGAAGAAATCTGTCTTTCAATGATAACTTGACAGATGTTGTAAGGTGATTGGCAGCAGGATGCAGGGGGACGTGACTTGGTTTGTGTTCATGTATTTTAGCTTTGAAGCATGGACAAAGCTTATTTTACTAAATGTAAATAACTTGCACTTTTATATTACAATCGCTCTTACACCTCTTGGGAAACAAGTGTTTATAAGCTGTTCATATTTTTATCTGTTTGGGCTCTGTGAGAGCTGTTTTTAACAGTAACAGACTGTGATTCAATCAGTTGTGATGATGAAGACGTTTTCGTTTAGTTGAGAGATACTAAAAGTATCAATATCTACTGTATTGTTTTACGTAATACTGTACATGACATGTCTTAATTGTTTGATGGGTCGTCGGCCGAAATAAACAATCAATCAATCAATCAATCTCTCTATCTCTGCCCTGCTGAGTGGAGAAGCCATGCTCAGGACAGCTCTGCCAACGCCAAGCCAGTTGCCAGATTAATAGCTGCTGTGGAGGCTGCGTTATCATCCCTGCTCACGACTTACGTAATTTCAACATGGAAGGTTGTGGGAGAACAAGGGAACAACATCATAGTTTTGCGGTTCAAGTTAGCCGGGGGTCAGTCAGTTCTCGCGAACTATAACAAGCGAGGAATGGGGCGACGGAAAACACCATTTCAACAGCGACGGGACCAGCGACGAGCACAGAGTCACAGGGTCATGGGTGAGCGTTGTTTTTGACTCGCATGCAAAGCAAAAGTGAGTCTATGTACTCACCCGTGTCGTCCGTCCGGGCGGGCGTCCGGGCGTCCGGGCGTCCTGTCGTCCGTAAAAAACTTTAACGTTTGACTTTTCTCGGACACTATTACATCTATTAACACCAAATGTGGCATGATGGTGTATGATGACAAGGCCTCCAATAACATTTACAGTGACTCGACCTTGCTTCAGGGTCAAGGTCGCAGGGGCCATAAATGTTGTCTAAAAACAGCCATTTTTCACATTTTCCCAATTTTCTCTGAAGTGTTTGACATTGGATACCTCTAAATTTGCTATATAGGGCAAAGTAAGCTCTATCTTTTGATACCAAGTTGGTTGTCCTTGCTTCAAGGTCAAGGTCACAGGAGCTCTTCAAAGGTGGATTGTATACATATTGTGAAGTGGCCTTGACCCTGAACTATGAAAGATAACTGTTTCAAACTTCATAATTGTGTGGGGCACATGCCATACTTTCATCATGAGCCACATTTGGTCACATATCATCAAGGTCAAGGTCACTTTGACCTGAATGAAATGTGACCAAATTGGTCAGTAAACAAGGCCATGTAAAGGCGCCGCAGGCGCCTGCATGGAAACAAATCCATGAAAACAAATCTAGATGGTAGTGCCGCAGGCTCCAAACTTATATCATGACCAGACCAGGTAAAGGTGCCATAGGCACCTACCTGATTTCATGTCCATATGTGGCGCCACAGGCGCCAAACTAACTGGTCAGTAAACTAGGCTAGGTGAAGGCGCCAAACTTATATGAAGGCCAGGTAAGGGCGCCATAGGCGCCTACCCGATTACATGTCCACATATGGTGCCACAGGCGCCAAACTAATCGTTGAGTGAACAGGCTCTCCATGGCACCCTCCTTTGACAACTGACCAGCAGTGTAGCCAGGCTGTTTCCCCTTCACTTTCCTTAGTGCTGTGGTGGCAAGGTCGCGATCTGCAACATTTGTAATTTCTTCAGTTTGAAGGACAAACATGAGGAAGTACTCCTGCCACAGTCTGAGTGCCAACCCTTCGTAGACAGTGTTAGATGACAGAAACACCCACTGATGCTACTGCCATACATCGCAGTAGACATCCTAGGGAAACGCTGTCAGACAGAGCGGGCTGTAGTGACAGAATATTGACATGTATGATAGTTTTGTGAACTATGTACAGTGACAGTGATTGTGCTGTAAACTATGTACAACTCCTTTGTCTCGCATCGGGTAATCGTTTATGTGTTCAAGGAGACAGACACTGTTTGTTGGCCGGCAGCTTCTTCACAACACAAACACATAAGTTCACAAAACTATTATTCATTTCAGTATTTTGTCACTACCGCCCGCTCTGTCGCTGAGTTGAGATGAGTTGAGTTGCACAACCTCTGTACATACCCTGCGTTCCGTTGCACTCTGCTTCATCTCTGCTACGGTGTAGCAGGCTCAGGAGTTTCGATTGGTCGGTTTCATTAATTATTATTAAAGCATTTACCATTAAAAGTAGAGGGTTTTGGAGGCCCCCTTTGAATACACGAATCCCCAATATTATTTCACACTCAAATGTATCACTCTTGATCGAAGAAACGACTTAATAAAAGTATTAGGGTCGAAAATCATTCATACACAATCTTTGGTGACGTTTCACCCAGTGGCAGAGGTCAACTTCCTGTCAAGGTCGCGCAGCAGCTAGAGCATCTGTGCGCCACTTGCTGTGCCTAGCAACGATGAAACTACAGAACTCGTAGCCGCATTTGATTGGCTCATACTAAACACAACTAATTGGAAGTCACTCCACGGACTTGCACGGTAAACATGCTTCAAACCATGGAGTTTACATACCATGGAAGTGGCAAACGTGCCGATTGCTGTCACATTTCAAAGAAATAAATGTTTTCGTGCTCTCATCATCGTGGCAGATTGGATTGCATGCCTTGGTTTGATATTTATAGTAAACGTCGGCATTTATACCCATGAGTGTAACGATTTAGCAGACGACACACATTTCTGGATTCCCTTGACCTTCCTCTATGACTGCATTCTAGTAAA
>JAWQFJ010020589.1:0-17658 GCA_034096865.1 Theodoxus fluviatilis | reverse complement strand
AAAAACCACTTTCTCTTCAAGCCTCGATTCTGAACATTTGATACATTCAATCGGACCTAACTTCCAGTTAGTGGGCAAAATCTCAAGGAAATCCGTCCAGTAGTTTTTGAGATATAAGCCGTGGAGTCGGGACAGACACACACACAGACAGACAGACAGACAGATAGACAGATAAAGTCTGTAGGACCTCCAGTAAACCTGAAGGATAAAGCTGTGAGGGCCTTCAGTAAACCTGGAGGGATAAAAAATCGAATACAGGACGTTTCGTACCATAGTCGTTGTGTACCTCATTTAGTCGATTCGTACCTTTTCTACCCTAACCCTAACCCTAACTGTAACCCTAACCCTAACTCTAACCCTAACCCTAACTCTAACCATAACCCTAAAGGGTACGAAACGACTAGGTACAAAATGCCCAGGATAACGACCCGAATCGTAAAAAATAATTCTTTCTCCTTTACCAGTGTTCTCAAATTCAGTGTTCGTCATTAAACAGCTTCAAAAACAGAATTGACACGATGTTCAAAGACTACATGTACTGTGATGATGTTGGCCACCCGCTGTTGCCACGTATACCACTCTCTGCCACTCATAAGCCACCGGAAGAAAAGTATAGAGAATAGGCACGATCTTTTAAGATCGTTAGAACTAGGGTAGTAAAAAGTGAGAGTAGCCATAAGTACTGATCAAAAGATCAGATAAAGGCCTCGCGGCCTAAGACATCTGAGGACATATCTATCTATCTAAATTCATTCTCCTAAAAACTGTCCTCGCAAATGACGTCACGTTATTGATGACGTCGCACATGTTGGAATTTCGCCATTCCATCAAATTGCCTACCTCCCCAGGTGTTTCGAAATTCTTCTCCTGGCATATAGGATCGAAACTCTACTTGCAAATGACGTAACGTTATTAATGACGTCACACATGTTAGAATTTCGCCATTCCATGAATCACGTATTTGGGGAGGCGCTCTGGAGTGTACGACCTTAAAAAACCACTTTCTCATCAAGCCTTGATTCTGAAAATTTGATACATTCAATCGGACCTAACTTCCAGTTAGTGGGGAAAATCTCAAGGAAATCCGTCCAGTAGCTTTTGAGATATAAGCCGTGGAGTCGGGACAGACAGACAGACACACAGACAGATAAAAACCGCTGGCGCTGAACCTCCAGGTTTTGGAGAAAAAAAAGAAGATCGGGTTCGAACCCGCAGCCTCCGAGAAAAGAGGAGGAAAAAACGCACACACACACAAACACAAAAAACCAGGTCGGGTTCGAACCCACAACCCCTCGAAAAAAGAGAAGAAAAAAAGTTTCAGCACAGAATCGAACCTGGTCATGCATGACCAAGAGCCCAACGCTCTACCAACTGTGCCATTGAAGACTTGTATGTATTTGAAGCATTTATAACGACCTTGTCATAAAAATCCCCGTGGTTCGTATTTTGCACTGTAAATTGTAGAAAAATGGATGATAGCATGAACTGTTTGGTATTTCATACGGATCTAACCCATCAACGTTAATATTCTTCTCGTAGTATCGCATTTTGGCGTCTGCTGGTAGAGGTTCAACATATATCGAAGCGTTTTGCTGAAGTAGGAAAGATAACTCTGTTTGACTCGATGTCATTATGCTGAAATGGTCGTTGTCCCCAACATTTCCGGATAGAATACTCGGAGTACTCTGTCTGATCGAACAGAATACTCGGTGTTTGAAATCTATTCCTTACAGACGTGTGACATACCGATGACCATGTAATATATCGCGACATGTTCTTCACTCGGCGGTCTCGTTCTCGTTCAAAGATGTATTTCACTCAGAATGTCAATCAATATAGGGCAACGTACTTATTTTTTAAATCAGGGATTGATTAAATCATCATATTTTTGTGACACTGAGACCAGACCATCAAAACAATTAGCACTAGGCCTTGAATCAAATCGTCGTACGAGATCTTACATTGACTGCAAATGTACAACAGTGCCGCGTGATTGTGTCGACATTCAGTTAGTTCGCTGGGCGATTCCAGGCTTTTAACCAGCGAAGGCAACGATCTAGATGGTACATATACTTTACCGGTTTCACAAATGGAATGAATTTGACGCCAACACAGCGTAGTATCGCTTTTTTGCATCTGCTGGTAGACGTTCATCATACAAAGAAGCCAAATGTTGTTTTGTGAATGTAGGAAAAGAGTTTGACTCGATAAGGCTCTTACATCTATTGACTATGGAGGGAGGTGCTTCCGAGTGTACGAAATCCATTATCCTCAAAATTCTACTTGCAAATGACGTCACGTTATTAATGACGTCAAACATTACGCAATTTCGCCATTCTAAGAACCGCGTATTTGGGGAGGAGCTCTGGAGTGTACGACCTTAAAAAACCACTTTTTGTCAAGCCTCGATTCTGAAAATTTGAAACATTCAATCGAACCTAACTTCCAGTTAGTGTGCAAAATCTCAAGGAAATCCGTCCAGTAGTTTTTGAGATATAAGCCTTTAAGTCGGGACAGACAGACAGACACACACACAGACAGATAAAAACTGCTGGTGCTGAACCTCCAGGTTTTGGAGAAGAAAAAAAAAAGATCGGGTTCGATACCGCGGCCTCCGAGAAAAGAGGAGGAAAAAACGCACACACACACAAACACAAAAAACCAGGTCGGGTTAGAACCCACAACCCCTCGAAAAAAGAGAAGAAGAAAAAAGTTTCAGCACAGAATCGAACCTGGTCATGCATGACCAAGAGCCCAATGCTCTACCAACTGTGCCATTGAAAACTTGTACATATGTGAAGCATTTATAACGACGTTTTCATAAACCCCTGTGGTTCGTATTTTGCACTGTAAATTGTAGAAAAATGGATGATAGCATGAACTGTTTGGTATTTCATATGGATCTAACCCATCAACGTCAATATTCTTCGCGTAGTATCGCATTTTGGCGTCTGCTGGTAGAGGTTCAACATATATCGAAGCGTTTTGCTGAAGTAGGAAAGATAACTCTGTTTGACTCGATGTCATTACGCTGAAATGGTCGTTGTCCCCAACATTTCCGGGTCAGGGATTGATTAAATCATCATATTTTTGTGACACTGAGACCAGACCATCAAAACAATTAGCACTAGGCCTTGAATCAAATCGTCGTATGAGATCTTACATTGACTGCAAATGTACAACAGTGCCGCGTGATTGTGTCGACATTCAGTTAGTTCGCTGGGCGATTCCAGGCTTTTAACCAGCGAAGGCAATGATCTAGATGGCACATATAGATATACTTTACCGGTTTAACAAATGGAATGAATTTGACGCCAACACAGCGGAGTATCGCTTTTTTGCATCTGCTGGTAGACGTTCATCATACAAAGAAGCCAAATGTTGTTTTATGAACGTAGGAAAAGAGTTTGACTCGATTAGGCTCTTACATCTATTGACTATTGAGGGAGGTGCTTCCGAGTGTACGAAATCCATTATCATGAAAACTCTACTCGCAAATGACATCACGTTGTTGATGACGTCACACATTACGCAATTTCGCCATTCCATGAAACGCGTATTTGGGGAGGCGCTCTGGAGTGTACGACCTTAAAAAACCACTTTCTCATGAAGCCTCGATTCTGAAAACTTGATACATTCAATCGGACCTAACTTCCAGTTAGTGTGCAAAATCTCCAGGAAATCCGTCCAGTAGTTTTTGAGATATAAGCCGTGGAGTCGGGACAGACACACACACACACACACACACACACACACAGACAGATAAAGTCTGTAGGACCTCCAGTAAACCTGGAGGGATAAAGTCTGTAGGACCTCCAGTAAACCTGGAGGGATAAAGTATGTAGGACCTCCAGTAAACCTAAATGGATAAGTCTTGAATTCGTCCAATGTGTACGCCGATGTTCCAAGTACAACGTAATTGAATATGTCCGTGGCACTCGTTGGCGGAATGTTCTTCAATTCCGGATCAAGTTGGTCCTTCGTCAGCTGGTATGGATCAAGCCCGCCGATCACCTCAATTTTGTTGAGGTAACGTCGACGGGCATCGGGCTGGAGAGAGTCAACATAAGGCGTTTTCTTCCTCGCAGACATCACCTTAGAAAGGTCACAATAAAAAAGAAAAACGTATCAACTAACTCTGATTTAATTGTTGCTTTGAGCACTAGCTGTAAGTGTAAAAATGGTCAGTTATTAATATAATCGGTGATTTTAGTTGTCATGAAACTTTGTTTTGTGATTTAATGCCATTTTCTTGTCATCATGATCATCGACCCAATGGTTACGCTGAGTGCGGGTAAGTTGATCGATCACTCATCGACTCGATGATCCTGAATTTTCGGTCTTCGCCAGATCAGGGAAAAGAAATTGTCAATTCAAGCCAGAACTAAACAGGTATCTGCTGCCACTCATTCGAGCTTTACATGAAACATCATAGGCTTGTTCATAACAACTCAGCGCTGCATGAGCGCTTAATGTTGGCAATTGAGCGCTTCATTGCTCACCTGAACGCCCCAGATTTTGTGCAGCGCTTCACTTGTTAAAGGGGAGGTAAATCTTCTGCGCCCCATGTTGTGTTGATAGACGCGAAGAAAATATTTTCTTAGCCACAGACATCGTTTATGCACGTTTACATGTATTCTGCATGAATAAAGTCCACTACGGTGTCATCCTTACTTGCCATTCTTCGCGCATACAGGGCGCTTGGGGCAAATAAAGCCCGTTCCAGTCCCAAAATGATGTTTCTGAGGGTTATTGTACGCGTCGACGGCCAGTGCGGGATCGAAGACGCCATTTTGCTTTGCTGCAGAATCCCTCTGCTGCACGTCGGATTGGTGATTCACAGCGCTGCGTTGCGCTGAGTGAGCGCTGAGTGAATCGCGCCCCAAATTGCCGTTCACGAGTGAATCACATTAAGCGCTGAGTAAGCGCAATGAAGCACTGCGCCTTCTGAACTCCCCTCATATCACACTAGTTCGATCGTCTGCTGGCGTAGTGGCTACGGTTCGAACATGTTCATCTGCTCGGTACGTACGGTGTGGTTTGTTTACATATCTTCTGTGGGTTTTGTGCAGAAATTATACGTTATAATAATCTATTATGAGTATTTTCGATTAGATTTTGATCTAATTAAACTTTTTGTGTGCTTTAATGCCATCCTTTTGCCACGATCTAGCGATAATCACTCCTCAACACAGACCCGAAACATACCTCGACATATAGCACCGGAAGTTTTCTAACCTACCATTATGGCGCAGCTGCTAATTACCATATGACCCCTAGTGAACTCTTCCCCGGGTGCGTGCTCGCGTTTGAAACCAGTGCAGCACTCGCTGGAGCAGGCTGATCCATGCGAGACAGTGAGCTGCCTGGAAGGCGGGAGTGCTTCAAATTGGCAGGTGCGGACACAACAGAATGAGAACAGCTGCGGGAACTCGGTCAGCAGTTCACATCTGTGATGCTGTTCAGTCTCTACTTGCCGGCGTTCAACAGGGAGACCCCTTGGGACCTATGCTGTTCGCCGCCACAGTCGACGAAGTCGCCCGTGGTCTCACGTCCGACCTGAATGTGTGGTATGTAGACGACGCCACAATTGGTGGAAACCCTGCCTCCGTTCTGCACGACGTCGAAACCATCGTTCGCAGACTGAGCTCCCTCGGCCTGGGGATCAACCCGGCTAAGTCGGAAATCGTCAATGTTGGTTTCCCCGCGGAGCAAATCGCCGCCCACTTGGCCAATTTTAGACCTGTCTTGCCTGGTGTCCGAGTGACGGAGCTGGACCATCTGGAACTGCTGGGCTCACCAGTCAGTGCGATTGCGACGTCGGCTACAATAGCAAAAAAGACAGATGATCTGCGCTCCATGACGACCCGTCTCTAATACCTCGATTCGCATCCTGCCCTGTTCCTTCTCAGGAATTGCTTCGCGGCGCCGAAGCTCCTTTACACACTCCGAAGCTGCCGAGCATACACCGCCGAGGCAGAGCTCCTCAAGTTTGACAGCGTCCTGAAAGAGGCCGCCGAACGCCTCCTCAACATCGCTTTCGATGACACGGGCTGGCGAAAGGCGACGCTACCACTGGCCGAGGGGGGCATAGGCCTTAGGACCACCAGCGACCTGGCACCAAAGATTATAGGTTACACAAAGATAGTTCATTAGCTCATTGTCGTGAGGATCAAGACACGTTGCGCCCCAAGCGGATGGTAGTATTGGTGAATCAAGGAAAGTTAATCACACCTCTTAGCGACATGTAAAACTTCTTGTTTATCGACGGTTTCTGATGCGTTCCGATCATGTTTGTGAATAAATTTACTGTGTAATGTGTAATAAAATGATTTGCTGCAATAATGGGGGTGTTTTGGCTTTGTTTTTTGTAGCAGGCGTTGTGAAATCCAACTCGACCTAGATCTACATGGTATGGTTTGAATGGGAACGATCTATTTTTCAATATTATCTAAGAATGCAAGCTTGTTTATCAACGTATACACCCCTGTGGAATATCTTTAGGAAATGCAAAGCAATACATACCTGTCAGAAAATCATTCGATTAAGTGAATTCAGTTGCCGCTTCCGGAAAGATTTTTAGTTACAATCAAGCGATGCCATGTGACCTGCATTTCGATTTTTAAAAAGTAGGACCTTTCAATACCTTTTGATGCAGTCAACATACAGCTTTGATAAATTAATGCTGTTCATGGCTTACATTTTCTTCGGATGGGTTTCTAGTATCCCAAAATATAGCTTTTTCTGCGCGAACTGGAGAGAGCTGCCGCCATTGAATTGCCCAAAGAGTAGACATATACGCCATATCTACACGAAAGCAGTCCTCTGATTGGTTCCCTGAATAGAATCCTCCAATCAGCAGGCAGCTTTCTTCGCCGTCTTGTCACTAAGCGGTGTGAGTACACTTTCCTTGATTCACTCCTACTACCGTCCGCTAGGTGCAGCGTCTTGTAACTTTTAAGAGCAAAAGCTCGGCATGAGCTATCTTTGTGTAACCTATAATCTTTGCTGGCACTCCCTGCTTTCCTGACCTCTATCTACTCCAGCAAGCGGCTCGTCAAAGCCATCCTCGGCCAAAACACGGACGACGATTCATCTTCAGTGGATGCAGAGGACGCTCTCGGCCGTTGGAGACAGAAGGGGCTCCCATATGCTGAGATCCCGGAATCCCAGCACAGTTGGGATCGCACTGCCAGTCGAGCTGTCGCGAACGAGCTCAGACCCCGTCTTAACCAGCATCGTTTGGTTTGTCTGGGCTCGGCCGCACAACCCAACAGCGGATGCTGGTTACACGCCATTCCCGCCACTTCTCTTGGCACCCTCCTAGACGACGAGATGCTCAGGATTGCTGTCTCTCTCCGCCTCGGCCAGCAGATGTGCCAGAGCCACCCCTGTCGATGCGGCAAGACAGTCGACACCTATGGCTTGCACCCGCTTTCATGCCGCTACAGTGCCGGGAGATTCCCACTCCACGCCGCTCTCAACGACGTCATCAAACGGTTGCTCGACTCCGCAGGCCTGTATTCCGTTATGGGACCGGTTGGTCTCGACAGAGGAGATGGGCGACACCCCGACGGCATGACTGTATTCCCATTCAAGAACGGCAAGTCACTTGTTTGGGACGCCACCTGCTCTGACTCTTTTGCGCCGTCTTCAATGATAGACTCTGCTATCGACCCAGGGCACGCCTGCCGGACCGCCGAAGGTTCGAAAAGGAGGAAGTACGCCTCTATCTCGGAACGGTACCACTTCGTCCCGTTCGCTGTTGAAACGACCGGAGTTGTCGGACCGGCAACAACGAAAATTATCCGAGAGATCGGCCAGCGGATTGCGCTGTCGACAGATGACCCACGCCGGCCAGTCACAGTTCCTGTTCCAGAGAATCTCGCTGGCAATCGTGAGGGGCAACGCGTTCGCGATCACGTCGTCGGCCAAGCGTGAGGCTTCCCGTGAACCAAAGCCGAGGTGTTTCCCTCACCCCTGACCCTGCGGTTGCGTTCGTTCGTTGGCACCAATCTGGATCATGTGGACAGGACGCAAATAGTTTTGTAAAATAGACCATAGTTCAACAGAGTTCACGCGTACAACTGATTTCCTGTGACTGTGGAGCGTAGTCGAGTCTAACGCACCGTGGCTGTGTTTCGATGACCTTCTTTTGCTGTGTGTTACATCGAAATGTGCATTGACATTGAAGTATGCATTGTAAATTTGCTGTTTTCTTGAACAAGGGAAGCAACTGCTGAGCACAAAAAAAACTCTACTTGCCTGACTGAAAGAATTTTTACAATGGCTGGAGACGGGGTCAATGTAAAAATACTAGCAGCCACGTGAGACCCTCCATCTTTGATGGATAAGAACTGGAATGCATATATAGTAGAAGATTATGTGTCCGTGCTTTTTAAGGATTTAAAAACGGTCGATGATGATTTAAAAAAATGCATTAAACCATTAAGATAGTGTGATTACAACAAAAATTAACCGATAACATTGATTATGGATACGTCTTACTTTTGCTGAAATGGTCGTTATCGGCAACATTTCCGGACACTGTACCTGAGGTACTCTATTCGATCGGACAAAGTACCTGAGGTACTCTGTCCGATCGGACAGAGTACCTCAGTTTGAAATCTCGGCATTTGAACGAGAACGAGACCGCAACCGCCACTCCGCCTGACTGACTTCGCACGCCTGGAGAGTTATGCTAAGATCCGGCCGCGTTAATAAATCTGAATTTTGTGACAAACGTCTTGCTCGGCGGTACTGTAGTCCATGCACCTTAACGGTCCGCGTGATTCGGGTGTAATCTTAAGCTAAAGCGCCGGTCACACCGCACGAACTTTGCTGGAGCGTTCCTGGAGCGTTGAAAAAAGTCATCAACGCTCGTTACCGTGCACGACCGTTGGCCCCCGTTAAAGCAACGCCGTATACGCTCGGCCACCGCTGATGGTCCCTCCTACCGTTCCGAAAGTTTTGAGTTGCACAAAATATTGCAAGCGGTGAGGAGCGGGCAATGTTCAGCTCCGGTAAAGTTCACCACCGCTTCAAAAACGCCCAGTCAAAGTTTGGCACCGCTAAACGCAAGTTCGTGGACGCTTGGGTCCGCTAGGTCAACGCAGAAATCTTGAACGCTGGACCACCGCTGCTTAGCCAGCTTTGCCCGAGCGGTGATAAAACTTTGGTGGAGCGGTTGTAAGCATTTTACGAGCGGACACGGGATTGCTGGAACGGTGTCGGGCGTTGAAGCAGCGATCCATTGCAGTGATGAACTTTGGTTTGGCGTTGGTATGGAGGTGTCGGAGCGGGAGCAGAATTTGGCTACAAATACGGGGAGAAATGGACCCGGAGTCCATTTTGGAATCGAGCTGCCGTTGATCGAATTTGTTCAAAGTTGTACTACCATGGATGCTGAGAGACTTGCTATGATTGGTGCACTAGTCCAGCAGCAGAATCAGAACCTTCTCAGATTGCAACAAGCTACTGACAGAAGGAGAAGAGAGAGAAGACGGAGAGACAGAGTGTGGGTCAGACAGTGGATACTGAGAAGGCCTGAACATGGACTGTATGACAAGCTGATGGTGGAGCTGAGGAATGAGGATCCACAAGCCTTCCAGCACTTCATGAGGATGCCACCAGCCATGTTTGATGAAGTTGTACAGAGGCTGACCCCCAGATTGACCAAGCAAGACACCAATTACCGAGCAAGCCTGGAACCTGGTCTCAAAGTGACAATCACCCTACGGCACCTGGCCTCTGGTAACACCTACAGAAACATGCAATACGCCTGGAGGGTTCCCCACAACACCATCAGTTTGGTAGTCAGAGAAGTGGTAAAGGTCATCATTGAGGAGTACACAGATGAATTATTGGTGTGCCCAACAACTGAACAAGGATGGAGAGACCTGGCTGACCAATGATACCAGAGGTGGAACTTTCTCCACACAGTTGGTGCCATTGATGGCAACCACGTGGCCTGTAAAGCTCCTCCTAACTCTGGCTCAAAGTTCTACAACTACAGCTTTTACAGCGTGATCCTGTTTGCCATGGTGGATGCTGACTACAAGTTCACCTACATTGACGTCTCAGGCAATGGCTCATCCTCAGACGCTCAGATCTACAACGAAAGTGATCTCTATCGTGGGCTGGACCAGAACAGGATTCTTGCTTTTCCTCAGCCAGACCCCCTACCCAATGACAATCAGGATGTGCCTTACTTCATCATCGGTGATGACGCCTTCTTACTGCGGACCTACCTCATGAAGCCGTACAGCACCAGAAACCTCACCCATGAAGAGCTCATCTTCAACTATCGGCTGTCCAGGGCGAGACGCGTAGTAGAGAACGCCTTCGGCATCCTGGCCAACAGGTTCTAGATTCTGCTCACCACCATGCAACATCACCATGAAACTGTCAGAACCATCGTGGAAGCTTGCTGCATCCTCCACAACCTGATGCGAACCCGCTATCCAGTGCTCCAGAACAGACTTGTGGACCGTGCACAGCCAGATGGGAACCTGCAGCCTGGGGAATGGAGAGAGGGACGGAACTTGGTGGACACTATCGTTGTGCAAGGCCCCAACACAGCCTCGCGTGATGGCAAGAGGCAGCGAAACCTACTCATGCATTGGTGCAACTCCCCAGCAGGATCAGTTGACTGGCAGGAGAGAATGGTGGCTATCAAATGAACACTGTGCAGAACACTGAGGAGTGGTACTCGTCGACTCGACGGACGAACAACACACACAAGTCAAAGAGGTAGACCCAAAAAATAGCCTGGGACTTAATGGGTTAAAACATGTCTTGTTTAATACTTGAGGTTTTTTGTTAAAGTTAGAAGTTCTAATAAAAAAAGTAGTCAAGCATAGTTTTTAAAAATGCTGTTTATTAAAGCTCAAAGCTTCAGCTCCCTCCTCAATGTCCAGCTCTCTTGTCTTTCTGGTCCAAAGCTCCGTCTTCTTATTTGTATCCTTGTAGTCGGTGGCCCCCTTCCTCCACAAAAGTGTGTGCTACCGGACCCACTCGATGAGTTGCTCCTGAGTATCATTGTCGAGCAGGAGGGCCTTGCGGCGAGACTTCTTCTGAGGCTAACGCTGTTCATCGTCCTTCTCGAGGTGTGGGTGCTGAGAGTTTGAAAAATATAACAATTAAATAAAAATAATTAATGTATAAATGAAACATATATTATTGAGATCAATTTGTATTGATGTTTCATTGCATACAGCACATTATAATTACCTTCAGCACCAGCAGCAACACGGCCCTCCTCAGGCTGGTCATCACCAGGGGCTAGCTCCTCATTGTCAGGCTGGTCCTGTGTCAGGGCCTCCTCGGGCTCGTCATCAGAGTCTGCAAAATATATAACAAATGAATAATACATGAGCAATGTCAACGTGAAAGAAAGATTATGGTTATTATTATTATTATTATGATTATCATTAAATTTCATACATTTTCATTGGTGATTACCTTCATCAGCAGCCTTCCTCTTCTTTTGTTCACGTGGCATGATGAAATATCGACTTCTAGATCTATCAGAACTTCGATCCGTTCAGCTCCGTAGTCAAAAGCGGTATAATACATGAGCAATGTCAACGTGAAAGAAAGATTATGGTTATTATTATAATTATTAATATTATCATTAAATTTCGCAGAACTCCGCTCTATCAACGCTCGGTCCACCGCTAAACCAACGCTACCTACCGTTAAACCAACGCTAAAGCAACGCTGGCTTCAGCGGTGCACCGCTAAGGCAACGCCCGTGTTTTCGATTTTTTCCCCCATTTTTTGCGCGGTGACGAGCGTTGTCGAAATTCGGCCCCCTCTCCCTACCGTTCAAGGAACGCTCCAACAAAGTTCGGGCGGTGTGACCGGGCCCTAAACGACGTTTATTGGCGCTGCTGAAATGGTCGAAGTCGGAAACATTCGGAACGTCGATTAGCTTAAGATTACACCCGAATCACGCGGACCGTTAAGGTGCATGGAGTAGGGGAGAGCTGGGTTAAAAGTAACACGGGTTGGAAGTAACAAGGTACATTACTCCTCACTGTTTATGAGTTTTCTGCTGAGACTGAGACAGTTGCCTTCCTTTACAAATTGGCCATTTCACAAGAAAATATGGCGGGATGAAATCCACGCATGTGTGAATGGGATCAAAGAGTTCGAAATTCAGGCAGGTGAGTAACTTTTTGCAATTTGTAAAGATTATCTTGTATCTCTAAATCACTAATGCTTAGAATACTGCCAGAAACGGTTCAAGAAAGCTTGTTATCAATGTTATCATACCATCAAAATTTGCTTCTCGTTTCCTGTGTTGGCTGCTGGGTTAGGGCCGGTGATCAACAGTGGGATGGGGCTAGTTGTAACACACCAGAAGGGGCTAGTTGTAACATGTTACAACCAGCCCCACTTGTGTTACGACCAGAAGTGCATGACTATCTATGACCTCCCAGGGCAGATTCGTGATGCATGGCCACGGGCAGCCGTACCCACTAACATCATGAACGGGTTCAGAGTGTCTGGCATCTGCCCAAATGATCCTGACATATTCCAAGATGTGGAGTTCCAAACATCTGCAGTGACTGACAGACCTGCCCCCAAGGACTCTGAACCTTCTGGCAGCACTTCTGAAGACTCGGTATCAAACCCAGCAGCACAGCCACTTCAACAGATGCAAGCTACAAGCTTGGCTATCATAGATGGGCAGATGACTCAGCGAGGGTCCCAACCAACGAACAGAACAGACATTCAGAATCCAATGGACAGATACCTTTTGGAAAAGAACAAGGAGGTGAAAAGGGTGCGTGGGGATGGGCATTGTCTTCTTTACGCTTTTCAGACATGCTTGGAGTCAGAAGGAATTGCAGTCCTCTCTACCGATGACCTCTGTGTAAAGTTAACAAAAGAAGTGCAGGACCACAAGTTTTTTTATAGAACAGTTTGGCAGTAAAGACACAAATTTAGAGGAAGAGCTACAGAGATACATCACAGATAAACAATACAACAATGACACGTCAGATCTAATAGTGTCCGCATTGTCAAATGCATTTGGCATCAGTGCAGTCATTCACCAGGTCAGACATGGGAACCACCTGGAGACGGTGTTGAACCCTGGTCGACCTGGAACCACCTCAACTGGCAGTGCATTCAGCGTGGCTGAGACTAGTGAATATAGTCTCAGCAACAGGTTGGTCACGTGATAGCCTTAAATCTTCCATAACATGCATACCACCGTTCTGAACACAGAGTCTCGGCCACGCTGAATGCCATATCACACCGTGAGTGTATTCCTCCGCTTGTTGTGATACACTCGATAATGGCAGCCATGTTTTCGTCAATTCATTTTCTAAACATCGATTTCCCATGAATGTAAAACTTGTATGCGGTAAAATTCGAATCACAAGAGTGGAATATTGTGAACTCTACTAATTATAAGGACTTTGAATACAACAGCAATATTTATACTTCATTGAGCGAGTAAGGCAACCAATCCCGTCTGCATAATCTTCGATACACACAGAAACCCACTGAGTGCTTTTGCTGATGAGGAATCATTAATTTAATGTATGCTTAGAAGGATAAAACTTAGAAAAACTGCTTCTGAGCTATCCGATAATATCGAACTTCGGAATCGGACGGATTCCTACAGAAGAAACTTCCATTCGATTAACGTTCAACACAGACGGAATGTAGGTTAAATCACTTACTGACTCCATTAGTCGACACCGAATGATCGAAGTGTGGAGCTCGTCAAACAGTGTGAAGGCAGTTAGACCACAGGTTCCGGCCAGAAAGCATTTACTTGCGAGAGTATAACCATAGATTCACGAAACCAGCCCGGACCCATAGGAATCTTTTTCGCTGCGTTTATAGTAGGTCCAAAGATCGCGTGTATTACCAAAGACTATTCATAACTGTATAATCTTTGGTATTACTATACACAATCGCACGTGCTCAAGGCAGTTTGCAACCTTATAGACACGTTCGCGCTAAAAGTAGTTCTCAAATGATTTCCTGAAAATCTCATAGATTAGTTTTATTAGAACACCAAATTTGTGTTTATCTATCGGGATAAATAATTGGAGTGAAATAGAATCGCCTCTTTTTACTCTCAATGGTCTTCTGATCATGTTGAATTTTGATTGGTAGAATCAATGGAATGTGGAGCCGAAGTCACGTGACCAACCTGTGTCAGAGATACTATGATCTCTGTGTTCAGAATGCTGGCAGTGTCCATCTCCTGTTTTCTGGGGAACAGGCGGGGGCTCACTATGATACAGTTGTGCCTGTTCAGAAGCCAACATCTGCACCAGACACCCAGCTGAACTCCATAGAAGCAACAGAGCTTCTCTTGAACGCTGGTGACGACTTCTCCCCGCAACAAGAGAGGCCTTTCCCCAAAGCAGCTCCAAGGCAGGTCGGATCACGAGGAAGGAAACGTAGACAGACAGCAATTTTAACCGACACCCCAGAAAAGAACAAGCTGAGCCGGGGAAAAAAAACCTTGCAGAAAACGTGCACCTATTAGAACAGGAGGTAGAAACACACTGCCGAAACAGAAAGGGAAAGAAAAGTCGAGAAAAACATTAAGCTACAAAAATTCTGACTCTGTTTCCACAGACTCTGAGGAGGATTTTTGTTTGGTTTGTTGTGAACCCTATTCAAACAGCATGCCAAACGAAAAATGGGTTCAGTGTGTGAGGTGCAAGAATTAGTCTCATGAAAAATGTACACAGAAAAAACTCAGTTACATCTGTCAAAACTGTGATTCAGATGACTCAGATTGATGTGCTGATTATGTCACTGGCACATTTACACGTGTGTTTGCTTTGTTTGTGCAAGTACATGCCGTGAAATACCATTAAGTCTTTTTATCATTGTGTTAAAACCACATGTGGGGCAAGTTGTAACAAATAGGGTTACGTCAGTTTTGTTCACCTTGGAGACAAACGGTGCAGATTTGAACAATTGTTTCAGTTTCAACGTTAAAACGAATGTTTTTAGTTTTGATTGATTGATTAAAGTTGCTTAAATGTTAAGCATGTAATGCGTGATGAGTCGTAATTTAAAAAAATGTTACAACCAGTCCCGCTCTCCCCTACAGTACCGCCGAGCAAGACGTTTGTCACAAAACGCAGATACATTAACGCGGCCGGATCTTAGCATAACTCCCCGGGCGTGCGAAGTCAGTCAGGCGGAGTGGCGGCTGCGATCTGAGCTGAGCGCTATCATCGGTATGTCACGTGACTGTAAGGACGAGATTTCAAACTGAGGTACTCTGTCCGATCGGACAGAGTACCTCAGGTACAGTGTCCGGAAATGTTGCCGATAACGACCATTTCAGCCTTACTTTTATGATTTGTACCCGACAACGATTTGTAAGCAAACACGCTGATCGAGGTGAATGTCCGACGCTGTAGCTGTCAGGCGTGCACAATCAAAGTGTGATGAATTACGAAATCTGTCGGCGACTAGAGTCGCAGCTAAGTTTATTAATCAACAGAGCCTATACGCGACCACATTCGCTTTTAGCGGTAGTGATGCTCTGCCTCGTTCATACACAGTAGGCGCGACGACATAGATCGTGCAAATGAGCTCGTGAGCTGTCGATCACTGATCGTAACAAAGTATACATTCTGATCAAAGTGTGATGTTATAGATGATGTAAAGCTCTTATGAAATCCGATAAAGGTCTTTAGTTCTGGATTGAATAGACAGTTTCGTTTGCCTGACGCGGCGAGAATAAAAGATCCTCCTCCTCCCCTTCCTTTTCCCCCTCCTCCTTTTCCTGTTCCTCCCCCTCCCCCCTCCCCGTCCTCCCCCCCCCTCCCCGTCCTCCCCCCCCCCCTCCCCGTCCTCCCCCCCCCGTCCTCCCCCCCCCTCCCCCCCCTCCCCCCCTCCCCCCCCCCTCCTCCTCCTCCTCCTCCTCCTCCTCCTCCTCCTCCATCTCCTCCTCCTGCTAAATCTGCTGGTTTTCTTCTTGCTTCGCCTGCTTCTCTTCTTCCTTCGCCTCCTTCTCTTTCACCCCCTGCAAACGGCCAAAGGTTTGGCTGGAATGCGTCATGGAGGCTTGCTTGTACACTTTTTGGGTAAACAAATGCGGAAGCTAGTTGTTCATCATCTGTCTGGTTTTTGCACACTCCATGCAAGAAGACGTTGCAGGAAGGTTTTTCCTCTTTGTAAAGTGATTTCTTGCTTGTGCTATGTTTTCTGTCAGAGACGAACGTCTGGCGCACACAGCCGCAGGCTGGCGAAAATTTTGTGAGGTCGACTTCCATAAGCTAGTACGTAAACTAAACACCATGGGTAATGGGAAGATCCCACAGACATCACAACTTTCATTCTTGTTGGCACGTAAAGACGTTTACCAACAGGTGCATCAATAGATGTTCACCTATACATTAATGCACAATCATGCACTCATTCATACCAGACAAAGTGACAAGACAGAGTAGCAGCAATTTTCCTCCATCAACATGATTTATAACTTGGGAGATGGGAGAATAAGTTATTCCATAAGCTACTTATTTGTACTAAGCCGAACAAAAAGTTCAGCGGAGGCGGGCTCGGTCCGCACTGAGAGTGTGCAAAACGCCCGCCTTTGTGAGAATGATCATCGTGGAGAGCTGTGCATGAGGCAACGGAGAAAAAACTGAGGGATTAAAAAACATCTCAAAACTCCGTGCTGCTTCCTGGGAACTTTCATTTCACCTCTGACCCTAGGGACATTCTTGTTGTGTTGCCTTGCTGAACCTGGCACCGCTTCACTGGGAGGGGGGAGTTGGAGGTGGGGTGGGGTGGGTGGTGGGGGTGGGGGGGGGGGGGAAGGGGGAGAACTCGAAAATCCGAGGAATAGATTTGTAAAATGTCGGTCGGTGCACCCTTGGGGGATCAACACCGGCTTCAAGCCTTAGAAAAGAGCCTGTGTATTAGAATGTATCACACAGTCCACCCACACGTATATACTGGATGTTTTCAACCAAGATTCTGATGTAATCATCAGTATGATGAACTAGAAGAAATGGGGAAGGGATATATATATATATATATATATATATATATATATATATATATAGAGAGAGAGAGAGAGAGAGAGAGAACGAACGAACGAACGAACGAACGAAAAATTTATTGCTGGGGCCTCCGGCCCATTGCAAGGTGTACATTATCAAACGTTTTAACAGCACCACAATGCACAACAGTCAATACATGTTGTAAACACATGCGTCGGTGGGTCGAGCGATTGGTTCTACTGGCAATAATACATTAACTAATCGCTGAACACGAGCTGATTCATCTCAGATAAATCCAATGCTTCTGCTCTTATCTTAAAGGAATAATGTAAAAATTTTGAAACATTTCGAACTGTCAGAATTTCATCAGTTGTGAACAGATATTTGATGGTTTCATGGACATCGGATTGTAAGTATGGCGTTATATATCTTTGTCTTAAAACTGAAAGGGCGGGGCAACACAACAGAAAATGCAGTTCATCCTCCTCTTCCTCCATACATATTGGACAGACATTTGAATGATTTTGTGGTTTGTATCTGTTCTTATGTACAAACAATTCACTAATTCCTAGTCTGAATCTCACCAAGTGGTCTCTGAAGAATCGTTTATCAACTGCATATAAATATGGTTCAAGCACTCGATCCGTTTAAA
>JAWQFJ010020588.1:17500-35197 GCA_034096865.1 Theodoxus fluviatilis | reverse complement strand
GGCTTGCTGATTGGCTCGCTAGGTGTCTGGCTTACTGATTGGCTGGCTAGGTGTCTGGCTTGCTGATTGACTGGCTAGGTGTCTGGCGTGCTGATTGACTGGCTAGGTGTCTGGCTTGCTGATTGACTGGCTAGGTGTCTGGCTTGCTGATTGACTGGCTAGGTGTCTGGCTTGCTGATTGACTGGCTAGGTGTCTGGCTTGCTGATTGGCTGGCTAGGTGTCTGGCGTGCTGATTGACTGGCTAGGTGTCTGGCTTGCTGATTGACTGGCTAGGTGTCTAGCTTGCTGATTGGCTGGCTAGGTGTCTGGCTTGCTGATTGACTGGCTAGGTGTCTGGCTTGCTGATTGACTGGCTAGGTGTCTAGCTTGCTGATTGGCTGGCTAGGTGTCTGGCTTGCTGATTGACTGGCTAGGTGTCTGGCTTGCTGATTGACTGGCTAGGTGTCTGGCTTGCTGATTGACTGGCTAGGTGTCTGGCTTGCTGATTGACTGGCTAGGTGTCTGGCTTGCTGATTGGCTGGCTAGGTGTCTGGCTTGCTGATTGACTGGCTAGGTGTCTAGCTTGCTGATTGACTGGCTGGGTCTCTGGCTTACTGATTGACTGGCTAGGTGTCTAGCTTCCTGATTGACTGGCTAGGTGTCTGGCTTACTGATTGACTGGCTAGGTGTCTGGCTTACTGATTGACTGGCTAGGTGTCTGGGTTACTGATTGACTGGCTAGGTGTCTGGCTTCCTGATTGACTGGCTAGGTGTCTGGCTTCCTGATTGACTGGCTAGGTGTCTGGCTTGCTGATTGGCTGGCTAGGTATCTGGCTTCCTGATTGACTGGCTAGGTGTCTGGCTTGCTGATTGACTGGCTAGGTGTCTGGCTTGCTGATTGACTGGCTAGGTGTCTGGCTTGCTGATTGGCTGGCTAGGTGTCTGGCTTGGTGATTGGCTGGCTAGGTGTCTGGCTTGCTGATTGGCTGGCTAGGTGTCTGGCTTGCTGATTGACTGGCTAGGTGTCTGGCTTGCTGATTGACTGGCTAGGTGTCTGGCTTGCTGATTGGCTGGCTAAGTGTCTGGCTTCCTGATTGACTGGCTAGGTGTCTGGCTTGCTGATTGACTGGCTAGGTGTCTGGCTTGCTGATTGACTGGCTAGGTGTCTGGCTTGCTGATTGACTGGCTAGGTGTCTGGCTTGCTGATTGACTGGCTAGGTGTCTGGCTTGCTGATTGGCTGGCTAGGTGTCTGGCTTGCTGATTGACTGGCTAGGTGTCTAGCTTGCTGATTGACTGGCTAGGTGTCTGGCTTGCTGATTGACTGGCTAGGTGTCTAGCTTGCTGATTGGCTGGCTAGGTGTCTGGCTTGCTGATTGACTGGCTAGGTGTCTAGCTTGCTGATTGACTGGCTAGGTGTCTGGCTTGCTGATTGACTGGCTAGGTGTCTGGCTTACTGATTGACTGGCTAGGTGTTTGGCTTGCTGATTGACTGGCTAGGTGTCTGGCTTCCTGATTGGCTGGCTAGGTGTCTGGCTTGCTGATTGACTGGCTAGGTGTCTAGCTTGCTGATTGACTGGCTAGGTGTCTGGCTTGCTGATTGACTGGCTAGGTGTCTGGCTTACTGATTGACTGGCTAGGTGTCTGGCTTGCTGATTGCCTAGCTAGGTGTCTGGCTTGCTGATTGACTGGCTAGGTGTCTAGCTTGCTGATTGACTGGCTAGGTGTCTGGCTTGCTGATTGACTGGCTAGGTGTCTGGCTTGCTGATTGACTGGCTAGGTGTCTGGCTTGCTGATTGACTGGCTAGGTGTCTGGCTTGCTGATTGACTGGCTAGGTGTCTGGCTTGCTGATTGACTGGCTAGGTGTCTAGCTTGCTGATTGGCTGGCTAGGTGTCTGGCTTGCTGATTGACTGGCTAGGTGTCTGGCTTCCTGATTGACTGGCTAGGTGTCTGGCTTGCTGATTGACTGGCTAGGTGTCTAGCTTGCTGATTGGCTGGCTAGGTGTCTGGCTTACTGATTGACTGGCTAGGTGTCTAGCTTCCTGATTGACTGGCTAGGTGTCTGGCTTACTGATTGACTGGCTAGGTGTCTGGCTTACTGATTGACTGGCTAGGTGTCTGGGTTACTGATTGACTGGCTAGGTGTCTGGCTTCCTGATTGACTGGCTAGGTGTCTGGCTTCCTGATTGACTGGCTAGGTGTCTGGCTTGCTGATTGGCTGGCTAGGTGTCTGGCTTCCTGATTGACTGGCTAGGTGTCTGGCTTGCTGATTGACTGGCTAGGTGTCTAGCTTGCTGATTGACTGGCTAGGTGTCTGGCTTGCTGATTGACTGGCTAGGTGTCTGGCTTGCTGATTGGCTGGCTAGGTGTCTGGCTTGCTGATTGACTGGCTAGGTGTCTGGCTTGCTGATTGACTGGCTAGGTGTCTGGCTTACTGATTGACTGGCTAGGTGTCTGGCTTGCTGATTGACTGGCTAGGTGTCTGGCTTACTGATTGACTGGCTAGGTGTCTGGCTTACTGATTGACTGGCTAGGTGTCTGGGTTACTGATTGACTGGCTAGGTGTCTGGCTTCCTGATTGACTGGCTAGGTGTCTGGCTTCCTGATTGACTGGCTAGGTGTCTGGCTTGCTGATTGGCTGGCTAGGTATCTGGCTTGCTGATTGACTGGCTAGGTGTCTGGCTTGCTGATTGACTGGCTAGGTGTCTGGCTTGCTGATTGACTGGCTAGGTGTCTGGCTTGCTGATTGGCTGGCTAGGTGTCTGGCTTGGTGATTGGCTGGCTAGGTGTCTGGCTTGCTGATTGGCTGGCTAGGTGTCTGGCTTGCTGATTGACTGGCTAGGTGTCTGGCTTGCTGATTGACTGGCTAGGTGTCTGGCTTGCTGATTGGCTGGCTAAGTGTCTGGCTTCCTGATTGACTGGCTAGGTGTCTGGCTTGCTGATTGACTGGCTAGGTGTCTGGCTTGCTGATTGACTGGCTAGGTGTCTGGCTTGCTGATTGACTGGCTAGGTGTCTGGCTTGCTGATTGACTGGCTAGGTGTCTGGCTTGCTGATTGGCTGGCTAGGTGTCTGGCTTGCTGATTGACTGGCTAGGTGTCTAGCTTGCTGATTGACTGGCTAGGTGTCTGGCTTGCTGATTGACTGGCTAGGTGTCTAGCTTGCTGATTGGCTGGCTAGGTGTCTGGCTTGCTGATTGACTGGCTAGGTGTCTAGCTTGCTGATTGACTGGCTAGGTGTCTGGCTTGCTGATTGACTGGCTAGGTGTCTGGCTTACTGATTGACTGGCTAGGTGTTTGGCTTGCTGATTGACTGGCTAGGTGTCTGGCTTCCTGATTGGCTGGCTAGGTGTCTGGCTTGCTGATTGACTGGCTAGGTGTCTAGCTTGCTGATTGACTGGCTAGGTGTCTGGCTTGCTGATTGACTGGCTAGGTGTCTGGCTTACTGATTGACTGGCTAGGTGTCTGGCTTGCTGATTGCCTAGCTAGGTGTCTGGCTTGCTGATTGACTGGCTAGGTGTCTAGCTTGCTGATTGACTGGCTAGGTGTCTGGCTTGCTGATTGACTGGCTAGGTGTCTGGCTTACTGATTGACTGGCTAGGTGTTTGGCTTGCTGATTGACTGGCTAGGTGTCTGGCTTCCTGATTGGCTGGCTAGGTGTCTGGCTTGCTGATTGACTGGCTAGGTGTCTGGCTTGCTGATTGACTGGCTAGGTGTCTGGCTTGCTGATTGACTGGCTAGGTGTCTGGCTTGCTGATTGGCTGGCTAGGTGTCTGGCTTGCTGATTGACTGGCTAGGTGTCTGGCTTGCTGATTGACTGGCTAGGTGTCTGGCTTGCTGATTGACTGGCCAGGTGTCTGGCTTGCTGATTGACTGGCTAGGTGTCTGGCTTGGTGATTGGCTGGCTAGGTGTCTGGCTTGGTGATTGGCTGGCTAGGTGTCTGGCTTGGTGATTGGCTGGCTAGGTGTCTGGCTTCCTGATTGGCTGGCTAGGTGTCTGGCTTGCTGATTGACTGGCTAGGTGTCTGGCTTGCTGATTGACTGGCTAGGTGTCTGGCTTGCTGATTGACTGGCTAGGTGTCTGGCTTGCTGATTGACTGGCCAGGTGTCTGGCTTGCTGATTGACTGGCTAGGTGTCTGGCTTGGTGATTGGCTGGCTAGGTGTCTGGCTTGGTGATTGGCTGGCTAGGTGTCTGGCTTGGTGATTGGCTGGCTAGGTGTCTGGCTTCCTGATTGGCTGGCTAGGTGTCTGGCTTGCTGATTGACTGGCTAGGTGTCTGGCTTGCTGATTGACTGGCTAGGTGTCTGGCTTACTGATTGACTGGCTAGGTGTCTAGCTTACTGATTGACTGGCTAGGTGTCTAGCTTACTGATTGGCTGGCTCGGTGTCTAGCTTACTGATTGACTGGCTAGGTGTCTAGCTTACTGATTGACTGAGTTAGTTATTTAATTACATACTATTGTTGCACACGAAGAGCAAATAGTTTCAGCAAATCCAAACTTGGCTTGTGTAACTCCCTGTAGATAAAATGAAACCATTTGCACCTAGCCCTCTCCCTCCCCCTCCTCCCTACCAAACGAATCACACTGAAACATTCCTCCTCCCCCATCTCCCCCCCCCCCCCCCCCCATCCCCCTAGTCCTCTCCTGTCCCGTGCCCACTCATTCCCAGCCTTGTCCCTTCAGCTGTTTGTCAGTTGGGAATATTAGCAGTGGCCGAGTGTAGAACTCATCGTGCGGGCTGCGCTGTGTTGTTGCCACCAGGCCTGCAATGACGGACAGAGGGCGGTGGAGCCCGTCCATTGACCAGCTAACAGTTCCTCTCGCCAATATTTCCGTCGCGCCGTTTCCTTTGTTGCGCAGTCGCCTCTGGGAAGGAGCAGGGCGTCTCTGTTGTGCGGCGTGGAGATTGCCCGAGCCAGAATGTCACTTTCACGTCGCGGCCTCTCGTGTACTCTCGCATCTTCCGCGTGGAGGAGGAGGAGGAGGAGGAGGAGGAGCAGCAGGAGGAGCAGCAGGAGGAGCAGCAGGAGCAGGAGCATGCAGGAGGAGGAAGGGGAGGAGGAGGAGGGAGGAGGAGAAGGAGGAGGAGGAGCAGGAGGAGGAGGAGGAAGAAGAAGAGGAGGAGGAGGGAGGAGGAGGAGGAGGAGGAGGAGGAGGAGGAGGAGGAGGAGGAGGAGGAGGAGGAGGAGGAGCAGGAGCAGGAGGAGGAGCAGGAGGAGGAGCAGGAGGAGGAGGAGCAGGAGGAGGTAAAGAAACAGGAGGAGCAGGAGGGGGAGGTGAAGGAGCAGGAGGAAGTAAAGAAACAGGAGGAGCAGGAGGAGCAGGAGGAGCAGGACGACGACAACCACGCCACTACAGGCACAACATGGCGCGCGGTGTGGGGACTGGTGCATGCTGTCGCCCTCGCAATGGAAGCAGTCCCGGGTCGTCACGTGCAGTGCTGCACTTCGTCCGTCTCGCTGTCCACGTCAGCCTGTGGTCAGCCTGTGGTCAGTCTGTTCAGTTCAGTCTCTTAACCCTGAGATGGGTTGTTGAGGCACCACTGATGACTTTCGGACAATCTTCCTCCATCTATCTCTATCCTCTGTGGCTCGCTGTGAGTCAGCAAAGGTCAAGCCTGTCCACTCTTTGATGTTGTCTTCCCACCTCTTTCTCTGCCTGCCTCTCCTTCTCCCACCTGGTACGGTACCTTGCAGGATGGTCTTGGCCAGCACACTGCCTCTTGATACGTGACCGTACCACTTCAGCTTTCTGCTTTTCACGATTGAGAGCAGGTCTTCGTACTGTCCAATTGCTCTCCTGATCCTGTTGCTGACTTCCTCATTCGTGACATTCATTCGACACAGAGCGAATTCTGGTCGTACGCTGCCTCGCTTTCCACGTCAGCCTGTGGTCAGTCTGTACACAGAGCGAATTCTGGTCCTACACTGCCTCGCTTTCCATGTCAGCCTGTGGTCAGTCTGTACACAGATCGAATTCTGGTCGTACACTGTCTCGCTTTCCACGTCAGCCTGTGGTCATAGAGCATGACACTAGAGAGCAAGTTCCGCCTGTCGTGCTGAATGCTCGCTAGTGTGACGTCTGTGCTCGCCGCAGGCTGAAGTCTGTCGACTTAGAGGCGTTGAAGAAGATGTCCGCCGCTTCTGCCCCACTGAAAACTATTTTATTTCGGTCTCGGCAAAAGTTTACGTCGAGAGCCAGGCGGTGTGATAGCGATGCTTGCTGCCAACCTGAAGTGAGCAAAGGATTCTTAGACGTGCGCGATGCTGCTGTGTTGTGGTGTGACTTAATTTTCGCCTCGACCCAGCTGTCACTAGAAGGCAGGAAGGAAGGAAGAAGGAAGGAAGGAAGGAAGGAAAGTGGGAAAGAGGAGCGCTAATCTCTGTGCGTACACGCTGAAATCATCTCGTGTGTAGGACTCTTTGTTTGTTTATTTTCATACTTGGGTGCGTATATTTGTGTTGTGGAGGAAGTGAGGGCTTCGCTCTTCCCTCGCCACTGCGTCTCTGCCTGCAGGACGCCTGCCCTCTGGTGGCGTGTCGTGAAGTCGCTCTGGCAAAATGGCGTCGCTCTGGCTAGATGGCATCGCTCTGGCAAACAGGCGTGCTCGCCTTTCCAGTGTGACCGCGGTGTCAAGGTCAACAAAGGCTACAGAAGAAATGACGAAGCGCAGATACATTCTCTTTACCAGACACAAGTCACGTGATCAAGATGAAATAAACGTTTCTATAAAAATGTCCAGGAAGAGCTTGTGTTGCCTCTAGCAGACACTCAGTGTGGCCTGAAGATGAAACTAAGACTGCAAGGAAGGTGATGAAGAGCTTGTGTTGCCTTTACCAGACACTCAGTGTGGCCTGAAGATGAAACTAAGACTGCAAGGAAGGTGATGAAGAGCTTGTGTTGCCTCTAGCAGACACTCAGTGTGGCCTGAAGATGAAACTAAGACTGCAAGGAAGGTGATGAAGAGCTTGTGTTGCCTCTAGCAGACACTCAGTGTGGCCTGAAGATGAAACTAAGACTGCAAGGAAGGTGATGAAGAGCTTGTGTTGCCTCTACCAGACACTCAGTGTGGCCTGAAGATGAAACTAAGACTGCAAGGAAGGTGATGAAGAGCTTGTGTTGCCTCTACCAGACACTCAGTGTGGCCTGAAGATGAAACTAAGACTGCAAGGAAGGTGATGAAGAGCTTGTGTTGCCTCTAGCAGACACTCAGTGTGGCCTGAAGATGAAACTAAGACTGCAAGGAAGGTGATGAAGAGCTTGTGTTGCCTCTAGCAGACACTCAGTGTGGCCTGAAGATGAAACTAAGACTGCAAGGAAGGTGATGAAGAGCTTGTGTTGCCTCTAGCAGACACTCAGTGTGGCCTGAAGATGAAACTAAGACTGCAAGGAAGGTGATGAAGAGCTTGTGTTGCCTCTAGCAGACACTCAGTGTGGCCTGAAGATGAAACTAAGACTGCAAGGAAGGCGATGAAGAGCTTGTGTTGCCTCTACCAGACACTCAGTGTGGCCTGAAGATGAAACTAAGACTGCAAGGAAGGTGATGAAGAGCTTGTGTTGCCTCTAGCAGACACTCAGTGTGGCCTGAAGATGAAACTAAGACTGCAAGGAAGGTGATGAAGAGCTTGTGTTGCCTCTAGCAGACACTCAGTGTGGCCTGAAGATGAAACTAAGACTGCAAGGAAGGTGATGAAGAGCTTGTGTTGCCTTTACCAGACACTCAGTGTGGCCTGAAGATGAAACTAAGACTGCAAGGAAGGTGATGAAGAGCTTGTGTTGCCTTTACCAGACACTCAGTGTGGCCTGAAGATGAAACTAAGACTGCAAGGAAGGTGATGAAGAGCTTGTGTTGCCTCTAGCAGACACTCAGTGTGGCCTGAAGATGAAACTAAGACTGCAAGGAAGGTGATGAAGAGCTTGTGTTGCCTCTAGCAGACAATCAGTGTGGCCTGAAGATGAAACTAAGACTGCAAGGAAGGTGATGAAGAGCTTGTGTTGCCTCTACCAGACAATCAGTGTGGCCTGAAGATGAAACTAAGACTGCAAGGAAGGTGATGAAGAGCTTGTGTTGCCTCTAGCAGACACTCAGTGTGGCCTGAAGATGAAACTAAGACTGCAAGGAAGGTGATGAAGAGCTTGTGTTGCCTCTACCAGACACTCAGTGTGGTCTGAAGATGAAACTAAGACTGCAAGGAAGGTGATGAAGAGCTTGTGTTGCCTTTACCAGACACTCAGTGTGGCCTGAAGATGAAACTAAGACTGCAAGGAAGGTGATGAAGAGCTTGTGTTGCTTTTACCAGACACTCAGTGTGGAAACTAAGGCTCAGAAGACATGTCCATTGAAATTCGCGTGGAATTCATCAGAGTCGGAAATCCGTCTGACATTTGGTCTGGCTTTTGTGGCATTTTGCTAGTAACGTATCGCTGACGAGAGATTTTTCTTTTCCCTGCTACATCATCCTGGCATTTGATGAGGTCTGCACATTTTCTTTCAGTGCGTGTCACTGACACCGTCACGTCACTGGGTCATGCCGTCTGTCTGGGCCAGATGCCCTTTCGTGACATGTCTCCCCCTGTGTCGTGTCTGTCCTGGTACACCACTCACTGCGTGGCCATTTTGCCCTGCACCAGCAGTGTGGGTTGGCCCGTACCATTCTAGTCCAACAGACTTCGCCTACGGGCGAAAGTGTCTCTAGCCCAATTGACATCACGTAACGGAAGGTTTTCGTCCGATATATGCAAATGGAGGTCACACGAGGGGCTTGTGGGATAGCCGATATCCTTCCTGACATACGCCGTTAAAGTAGCTCTAAGACTATTTCGCACTAAACTCTCAACTTACTATTGGTGAGGCAATAAACACTCGTTTATTCGATAAAAAAATGTTTGTGTTGAAATGGAAACAAGTTTTGACATCTGAATGATTTATGTCAAAAGTGGAGAAAAAATAGTGACAGAACGAACTGTTTTTGGCGCAATGCTGTAATGCGAAGGGTCAAGTCTATCCCTGCGTTCCGTTGACTCTGCTTCATCTCTGCTACGGTGTAGCAGGGTCACGAGTTTCGATTGGTCGGTTTCTTTAATTATTTTTAAAGCACGTTACCATTAAAAGTAGAGGGTTTTGGAGGCCCTCTTTGAATACACGAATCCCCAATATTATTTCACACTCAAATTTATCACTCTTGATCGAAGTATTAGAGTCGAAAATCATTCATACACAATCTTTGGTGACGTTTCACCCAGTGGCAGAGGTCAGCTTCCTGTCAAGGTCGCGCAGCAGCTAGAGCATCTCAGAAGGCGCTCTAAATGCTTCACACTAGAGTGCGCCACTTGCTGTGCCTAGCAACGATGAAACTACAGAACTCGTAGCCGCATTTGATTGGCTCATACTAAACACAACTAATTGGAAGTCACTCCACGGACTTGCACGGTAAACATGCTTCGAACCATGGAGTTTACACACCATGGAAGTGGCAAACGTGCCGATTGCTGTCACATTTCGAAGAAATAAATGTTTTCGTGCTCTCATCACCGTGGCAGAGTGGATCGTATGTCTTGGTTTGATATTTGTAGTAAACGTCGGCATTTATACCCATGAGTGTAACGATTTAGCAGACGACACACATGTTTGGATTTCCTTGACCTTCCTCTCTGACTAGTGATGGTTACCTCCCTTTTGTTATTAATGGATTTTCGTTCCTAATGCTTTTATTAAGCTGTCTATTCGATGAAGAGGGATATAAATGAATGTGAAATTATTTAGGGGATCCATGTATCCAAAGAGGGCCTCCAAAACCCTCTACTTTTAATGGTAACGTGCTTTAAAAATAATTAAAGAAACTGACCAATCGAAACTCGTGACCCTGCTACACCGTAGCAGAGATGAAGCAGAGTCAACGGAACGCAGGGTATTACGCATTCATTGCGAACTGTGCCCCAGTCACGTGACTCGGGTTCACAGAATGGGCCCTTAGTGCACACGCTCTGTTTGTCTGCTGAATGCTGGGTCCCTGGCCTGTGTTTGATCTGTCACGCACGCATCTTGAGTGTGCAGTGTGTGTCACGAAAGTGTTTGAGTGCGCAGGGTGTGTCACGCACGTGTCTTGAGTGCGCAGTGTGTATCACGAATGTGTCTTGAGTGCGCAGTGTGTGTCACGCACTTGAGTGTGCAGTGTGTGTCACGAATGTGTCTTGAGTGTGCAGTGTGTGTCACGCACGTGTCTTGAGTGTGCAGTATGTGTCACGCACGTGTCTTGAGTGTGCATTGTGTGTCACGCACGTGTCTTGAGTGTGCAGTGTGTGTCACGTATGTACCTTGAGTGCGCAGTATGTGTCACGTATGTGCCTTGAGTGTGCAGTGTCCGTGCGTGGGTCCTCAATGCGGAGACGGCGGGTCTGCGTACGTGATGTTTATGTTTGCGGGTCTGCGTACGTGATGTTCATGTTTGCGGGTCTGCGTACGTGATGTTTATGTTTGCGGGTCTGCGTACGTGATGTTTATGTTTGCGGGTCTGCGTACGTGATGTTTATGTTTGCGGGTCTGCGTACGTGATGTTTATGTTTGCGGGTCTGCGGAGACGTGATGTTGTATGGTTGCCGGGTGGCTGCGGTTACGTGATGCATCATGTTTGCGGGTCTGCGGTAAAAACGTGATGTTTATGTTGCTTGTCTGCTCGGGCTTGCGGGTCTGCGTCCGTGATGTTCATGTTTGCGGGTCTGCGTACGTGATGTATATGTTTGCCTGCTGCCTTTTGCTGTTTCTTGCTGCTCGTTGATGCACGCGTGTCCTGAACTTCCGGATACTTCTTGCCACTTGTTGCTGCGCCTTGCTGTCTCTCACTTCCTCATGTCGCCTCTTGCTGTTTCTCGCTGTCTCTCACTTCCTCATGTCGCCTCTTGCTGCTTCTCGCTGTCTCTCACTTCCTCATGTCGCCTCTTGCTGCTTCTCGCTGTCTCTAACTTCCTCATGTCGCCTCTTGCTGCTTCTCGCTGTCTCTCACTTCCTCATGTCGCCTCTTGCTGCTGCTCGCTGTCTCTCACTTCCTCATGTCGCCTCTTGCTGCTGCTCGCTGTCTCTCACTTCCTCATGTCGCCTCTTGCTGCTGCTCGCTGTCTCTCACTTCCTCATGTCGCCTCTTGCTGCTGCTCGCTGTCTCTCACTTCCTCATGTCGCCTCTTGCTGCTGCTCGCTGTCTCTCACTTCCTCATGTCGCCTCTTGCTGCTGCTCGCTGTCTCTCACTTCCTCATGGCGCCTCTTGCTGCTTCTCGCTGTCTCTCACTTCCTCATGTCGCCTCTTGCTGCTTCTCGCTGTCTCTCACTTCCTCATGTCGCCTCTTGCTGCTGCTCGCTGTCTCTCACTTCTCATGTCGCCTCTTGCTGCTGCTCGCTGTCTCTCACTTCCTCATGTCGCCTCTTGCTGCTGCTCGCTGTCTCTCACTTCCTCATGTCGCCTCTTGCTGCTGCTCGCTGTCTCTCACTTCCTCATGTCGCCTCTTGCTGCTGCTCGCTGTCTCTCACTTCCTCATGTCGCCTCTTGCTGCTGCTCGCTGTCTCTCACTTCCTCATGTCGCCTCTTGCTGCTTGTCGCTGTCTCTCACTTCCTCATGTCGCCTCTTGCTGCTTCTCGCTGTCTCTCACTTCCTCATGTCGCCTCTTGCTGCTTCTCGCTGTCTCTCACTTCCTCATGTCGCCTCTTGCTGCTTCTCGCTGTCTCTCACTTCCTCATGTCGCCTCTTGCTGTTTCTCGCTGTCTCTCACTTCCTCATGTCGCCTCTTGCTGCTTCTCGCTGTCTCTCACTTCCTCATGTCGCCTCTTGCTGCTGCTCGCTGTCTCTCACTTCCTCATGTCGCCTCTTGCTGCTGCTCGCTGTCTCTCACTTCCTCATGTCGCCTCTTGCTGCTGCTCGCTGTCTCTCACTTCCTCATGTCGCCTCTTGCTGCTGCTCGCTGTCTCTCACTTCCTCATGTCGCCTCTTGCTGCTTCTCGCTGTCTCTCACTTCCTCATGTCGCCTCTTGCTGCTGCTCGCTGTCTCTCACTTCCTCATGTCGCCTCTTGCTGCTGCTCGCTGTCTCTCACTTCCTCATGTCGCCTCTTGCTGCTGCTCGCTGTCTCTCACTTCCTCATGTCGCCTCTTGCTGCTGCTCGCTGTCTCTCACTTCCTCATGTCGCCTCTTGCTGCTTCTCGCTGTCTCTCACTTCCTCATGTCGCCTCTTGCTGCTTCTCGCTGTCTCTCACTTCCTCATGTCGCCTCTTGCTGCTGCTCGCTGTCTCTCACTTCCTCATGTCGCCTCTTGCTGCTGCTCGCTGTCTCTCACTTCCTCATGTCGCCTCTTGCTGCTTCTCGCTGTCTCTCACTTCCTCATGTCGCCTCTTGCTGCTGCTCGCTGTCTCTCACTTCCTCATGTCGCCTCTTGCTGCTGCTCGCTGTCTCTCACTTCCTCATGTCGCCTCTTGCTGCTGCTCGCTGTCTCTCACTTCCTCATGTCGCCTCTTGCTGCTGCTCGCTGTCTCTCACTTCCTCATGTCGCCTCTTGCTGCTGCTCGCTGTCTCTCACTTCCTCATGTCGCCTCTTGCTGCTGCTCGCTGTCTCTCACTTCCTCATGTCGCCTCTTGCTGCTGCTCGCTGTCTCTCACTTCCTCATGTCGCCTCTTGCTGCTGCTCGCTGTCTCTCACTTCCTCATGTCGCCTCTTGCTGCTTCTCGCTGTCTCTCACTTCCTCATGTCGCCTCTTGCTGCTGCTCGCTGTCTCTCACTTCCTCATGTCGCCTCTTGCTGCTTCTCGCTGTCTCTCACTTCCTCATGTCGCCTCTTGCTGCTTCTCGCTGTCTCTCACTTCCTCATGTCGCCTCTTGCTGCTGCTCGCTGTCTCTCACTTCCTCATGTCGCCTCTTGCTGCTGCTCGCTGTCTCTCACTTCTTCATGTCGCCTCTGCTGCTGCTCGCTGTCTCTCACTTCCTCATGTCGCCTCTTGCTGCTTCTCGCTGTCTCTCACTTCCTCATGTCGCCTCTTGCTGCTGCTCGCTGTCTCTCACTTCCTCATGTCGCCTCTTGCTGCTGCTCGCTGTCTCTCACTTCCTCATGTCGCCTCTTGCTGCTGCTCGCTGTCTCTCACTTCCTCATGTCGCCTCTTGCTGCTGCTCGCTGTCTCTCACTTCCTCATGTCGCCTCTTGCTGCTGCTCGCTGTCTCTCACTTCCTCATGTCGCCTCTTGCTGCTTCTCGCTGTCTCTCACTTCCTCATGTCGCCTCTTGCTGCTGCTCGCTGTCTCTCACTTCCTCATGTCGCCTCTTGCTGCTGCTCGCTGTCTCTCACTTCCTCATGTCGCCTCTTGCTGCTTCTCGCTGTCTCTCACTTCCTCATGTCGCCTCTTGCTGCTTCTCGCTGTCTCTCACTTCCTCATGTCGCCTCTTGCTGCTGCTCGCTGTCTCTCACTTCCTCATGTCGCCTCTTGCTGCTGCTCGCTGTCTCTCACTTCCTCATGTCGCCTCTTGCTGCTGCTCGCTGTCTCTCACTTCCTCATGTCGCCTCTTGCTGCTGCTCGCTGTCTCTCACTTCCTCATGTCGCCTCTTGCTGCTGCTCGCTGTCTCTCACTTCCTCATGTCGCCTCTTGCTGCTGCTCGCTGTCTCTCACTTCCTCATGTCGCCTCTTGCTGCTGCTCGCTGTCTCTCACTTCCTCATGTCGCCTCTTGCTGCTTCTCGCTGTCTCTCACTTCCTCATGTCGCCTCTTGCTGCTGCTCGCTGTCTCTCACTTCCTCATGTCGCCTCTTGCTGCTGCTCGCTGTCTCTCACTTCCTCATGTCGCCTCTTGCTGCTGCTCGCTGTCTCTCACTTCCTCATGTCGCCTCTTGCTGCTGCTCGCTGTCTCTCACTTCCTCATGTCGCCTCTTGCTGCTTCTCGCTGTCTCTCACTTCCTCATGTCGCCTCTTGCTGCTTCTCGCTGTCTCTCACTTCCTCATGTCGCCTCTTGCTGCTTCTCGCTGTCTCTCACTTCCTCATGTCGCCTCTTGCTGCTGCTCGCTGTCTCTCACTTCCTCATGTCGCCTCTTGCTGCTTCTCGCTGTCTCTCACTTCCTCATGTCGCCTCTTGCTGCTGCTCGCTGTCTCTCACTTCCTCATGTCGCCTCTTGCTGCTGCTCGCTGTCTCTCACTTCCTCATGTCGCCTCTTGCTGCTGCTCGCTGTCTCTCACTTCCTCATGTCGCCTCTTGCTGCTGCTCGCTGTCTCTCACTTCCTCATGTCGCCTCTTGCTGCTGCTCGCTGTCTCTCACTTCCTCATGTCGCCTCTTGCTGCTGCTCGCTGTCTCTCACTTCCTCATGTCGCCTCTTGCTGCTGCTCGCTGTCTCTCACTTCCTCATGTCGCCTCTTGCTGCTGCTCGCTGTCTCTCACTTCCTCATGTCGCCTCTTGCTGCTTCTCGCTGTCTCTCACTTCCTCATGTCGCCTCTTGCTGCTTCTCGCTGTCTCTCACTTCCTCATGTCGCCTCTTGCTGCTGCTCGCTGTCTCTCACTTCCTCATGTCGCCTCTTGCTGCTTCTCGCTGTCTCTCACTTCCTCATGTCGCCTCTTGCTGCTGCTCGCTGTCTCTCACTTCCTCATGTCGCCTCTTGCTGCTGCTCGCTGTCTCTCACTTCCTCATGTCGCCTCTTGCTGCTGCTCGCTGTCTCTCACTTCCTCATGTCGCCTCTTGCTGCTGCTCGCTGTCTCTCACTTCCTCATGTCGCCTCTTGCTGCTGCTCGCTGTCTCTCACTTCCTCATGTCGCCTCTTGCTGCTGCTCGCTGTCTCTCACTTCCTCATGTCGCCTCTTGCTGCTGCTCGCTGTCTCTCACTTCCTCATGTCGCCTCTTGCTGCTGCTCGCTGTCTCTCACTTCCTCATGTCGCCTCTTGCTGCTGCTCGCTGTCTCTCACTTCCTCATGTCGCCTCTTGCTGCTGCTCGCTGTCTCTCACTTCCTCATGTCGCCTCTTGCTGCTTCTCGCTGTCTCTCACTTCCTCATGTCGCCTCTTGCTGCTTCTCGCTGTCTCTCACTTCCTCATGTCGCCTCTTGCTGCTTCTCGCTGTCTCTCACTTCCTCATGTCGCCTCTTGCTGCTTCTCGCTGTCTCTCACTTCCTCATGTCGCCTCTTGCTGCTTCTCGCTGTCTCTCACTTCCTCATGTCGCCTCTTGCTGCTTCTCGCTGTCTCTCACTTCCTCATGTCGCCTCTTGCTGCTGCTCGCTGTCTCTCACTTCCTCATGTCGCCTCTTGCTGCTGCTCGCTGTCTCTCACTTCCTCATGTCGCCTCTTGCTGCTGCTCGCTGTCTCTCACTTCCTCATGTCGCCTCTTGCTGCTGCTCGCTGTCTCTCACTTCCTCATGTCGCCTCTTGCTGCTGCTCGCTGTCTCTCACTTCCTCATGTCGCCTCTTGCTGCTGCTCGCTGTCTCTCACTTCCTCATGTCGCCTCTTGCTGCTGCTCGCTGTCTCTCACTTCCTCATGTCGCCTCTTGCTGCTGCTCGCTGTCTCTCACTTCCTCATGTCGCCTCTTGCTGCTGCTCGCTGTCTCTCACTTCCTCATGTCGCCTCTTGCTGCTGCTCGCTGTCTCTCACTTCCTCATGTCGCCTCTTGCTGCTGCTCGCTGTCTCTCACTTCCTCATGTCGCCTCTTGCTGCTGCTCGCTGTCTCTCACTTCCTCATGTCGCCTCTTGCTGCTTCTCGCTGTCTCTCACTTCCTCATGTCGCCTCTTGCTGCTGCTCGCTGTCTCTCACTTCCTCATGTCGCCTCTTGCTGCTGCTCGCTGTCTCTCACTTCCTCATGTCGCCTCTTGCTGCTGCTCGCTGTCTCTCACTTCCTCATGTCGCCTCTTGCTGCTTCTCGCTGTCTCTCACTTCCTCATGTCGCCTCTTGCTGCTGCTCGCTGTCTCTCACTTCCTCATGTCGCCTCTTGCTGCTGCTCGCTGTCTCTCACTTCCTCATGTCGCCTCTTGCTGCTGCTCGCTGTCTCTCACTTCCTCATGTCGCCTCTTGCTGCTGCTCGCTGTCTCTCACTTCCTCATGTCGCCTCTTGCTGCTGCTCGCTGTCTCTCACTTCCTCATGTCGCCTCTTGCTGCTTCTCGCTGTCTCTCACTTCCTCATGTCGCCTCTTGCTGCTGCTCGCTGTCTCTCACTTCCTCATGTCGCCTCTTGCTGCTTCTCGCTGTCTCTCACTTCCTCATGTCGCCTCTTGCTGCTTCTCGCTGTCTCTCACTTCCTCATGTCGCCTCTTGCTGCTTCTCGCTGTCTCTCACTTCCTCATGTCGCCTCTTGCTGCTGCTCGCTGTCTCTCACTTCCTCATGTCGCCTCTTGCTGCTGCTCGCTGTCTCTCACTTCCTCATGTCGCCTCTTGCTGCTGCTCGCTGTCTCTCACTTCCTCATGTCGCCTCTTGCTGCTGCTCGCTGTCTCTCACTTCCTCATGTCGCCTCTTGCTGCTGCTCGCTGTCTCTCACTTCCTCATGTCGCCTCTTGCTGCTGCTCGCTGTCTCTCACTTCCTCATGTCGCCTCTTGCTGCTGCTCGCTGTCTCTCACTTCCTCATGTCGCCTCTTGCTGCTGCTCGCTGTCTCTCACTTACTCATGTCGCCTCTTGCTGCTTCTCGCTGTCTCTCACTTCCTCATGTCGCCTCTTGCTGCTGCTCGCTGTCTCTCACTTCCTCATGTCGCCTCTTGCTGCTGCTCGCTGTCTCTCACTTCCTCATGTCGCCTCTTGCTGCTGCTCGCTGTCTCTCACTTCCTCATGTCGCCTCTTGCTGCTGCTCGCTGTCTCTCACTTCCTCATGTCGCCTCTTGCTGCTGCTCGCTGTCTCTCACTTCCTCATGTCGCCTCTTGCTGCTGCTCGCTGTCTCTCACTTCCTCATGTCGCCTCTTGCTGCTGCTCGCTGTCTCTCACTTCCTCATGTCGCCTCTTGCTGCTGCTCGCTGTCTCTCACTTCCTCATGTCGCCTCTTGCTGCTGCTCGCTGTCTCTCACTTCCTCATGTCGCCTCTTGCTGCTTCTCGCTGTCTCTCACTTCCTCATGTCGCCTCTTGCTGCTGCTCGCTGTCTCTCACTTCCTCATGTCGCCTCTTGCTGCTGCTCGCTGTCTCTCACTTCCTCATGTCGCCTCTTGCTGCTGCTCGCTGTCTCTCACTTCCTCATGTCGCCTCTTGCTGCTGCTCGCTGTCTCTCACTTCCTCATGTCGCCTCTTGCTGCTGCTCGCTGTCTCTCACTTCCTCATGTCGCCTCTTGCTGCTGCTCGCTGTCTCTCACTTCCTCATGTCGCCTCTTGCTGCTGCTCGCTGTCTCTCACTTCCTCATGTCGCCTCTTGCTGCTTCTCGCTGTCTCTCACTTCCTCATGTCGCCTCTTGCTGCTTCTCGCTGTCTCTCACTTCCTCATGTCGCCTCTTGCTGCTGCTCGCTGTCTCTCACTTCCTCATGTCGCCTCTTGCTGCTTCTCGCTGTCTCTCACTTCCTCATGTCGCCTCTTGCTGCTTCTCGCTGTCTCTCACTTCCTCATGTCGCCTCTTGCTGCTGCTCGCTGTCTCTCACTTCCTCATGCGCCTCTTGCTGCTTCTCGCTGTCTCTCACTTCCTCATGTCGCCTCTTGCTGCTGCTCGCTGTCTCTCACTTCCTCATGTCGCCTCTTGCTGCTGCTCGCTGTCTCTCACTTCCTCATGTCGCCTCTTGCTGCTGCTCGCTGTCTCTCAC
>JAWQFJ010020588.1:0-12500 GCA_034096865.1 Theodoxus fluviatilis | reverse complement strand
GGGACTCTGTGAAAATCCACCTGGCCCTGGTTTCGGCCCTTTCCTGCCAGCCCGCTAGGCCATCCGCCCTGGCGGCCAGACAGGGACCGTGCTGGTCTTCTAGACTTGGGCGTCTCGCTCTGTGGTCTGCTGCCAACTGCCCACTGTCCCCACTGCCCACTGCCCCCACTGCCCACTGTCCCCACTGACTCCACTTGTCCCCACTGTCCACTGCCCACTGTCCCCATTGTCTACTGCCCACTGACCACTGCCCACAGTCTCCACAGCCCACTGTCCCCCACTACCCACTGCCCACTGTCCACTGTCCACACAGCCCACTGTCCCCACTGTCCCCACTGTCCACTGTACCCACTGTCCATTGCCCACTGCCCACTGCCCAATATCCGCACTGTCCACTTCCCAATATCCTTACTGTTCCCACTGCTCACTGCCCACTGTCCCCACTGCCCACTGTCCCCACTGCCCACTGTCCCCACTGCCGCCCTTCGTGTTATAGAATGCATTTGCCAGCTGTCATCATGGCTGTCTTGCTGGTTGTCTGTAAGCCACACACCACTAGAATCTGTGACGCCTGAAATGTTTCTGTAAGCCACACACTACTAGAATCTGTGACGCTTGAAATGTCTCTGTAAGCCATACACTACTAGAATATGTGAAACCTGAAATGTTTCTGTAAGCCATACACTACTAGAATATGTGACGCCTGAAGTGTTTCTGTAAGCCATACACTACTAGAATCTGTGACGCCTGAAATGTTTCTGTAAGCCGTACACTACTAGAATCTGTGACGCCTGAAATGTTTCTGTAAGTCACACACTACTAGAATCTGTGACGCCTGAAATGTTTCTGTAAGCCGTACACTACTAGAATCTGTGACGCCTGAAATGTTTCTGTAAGTCATACACTACTAGAATATGTGACGCCTGAAATGTTTCTGTAAGTCATACACTACTAGAATATGTGACGCCTGAAATGTTTCTGTAAGTCATACACTACTAGAATCTGTGACGCCTGAAATATTTTTGTATGCCATACACTACTAGAATCTGTGACACCTGAAGTGTTTCTGTAAGCCGTACACTACTAGAATCTGTTACGCCTGAAATATATCTGTATGCCATACACCACTAGAATCTGTGACACCTGAGGTGTTTCTGTAAGCCACACACTATTAGAATCTGTGATGTCTGAAATGTTTCTGTAAGCCATACACTACTAGAATCTGTGACACCGGAAGTGTTTCTGTAAGCCATACATTACTAGAATCTGTGATGCCTGACATGTTTCTGTAAGACACACACTACTAGAATGTGTGATGACTAGAATGTTTCTGTAAGCCATACACTACTATAATCTGTGATGCCTGAAATGTTTCTGTAAGCCACACACTACTATAACATGTGATGCCTGAAGTGTTTCTGTAAGCCACAAACTACTAGAATCTGTGACGTCTGAAGTGTTTCTGTAAGCCATACACTACTAGAATCTGTGACATCTGAAGTGTTTCTGTAAGCCATACACTACTAGAATCTATGTCGCCTGAAATTTTTCTGTAAGCCATACACTACTAGAATCTGTGACGCCTGAAGTGTTTCTGTAAACCATACACTACTAGAATCTATGATGCCTAAAATGTTTCTGTAAGCCATACACCACTAGAATCTGTGACACCTGAAGTGTTTCTGTAAGCCATACACTACTAGAATCTGTGACGCCTGAACTGTGTCTGTAAGCCATACACTACTAGAATCTATGATGCCTGAAATGTTTCTGTAAGCCACACACTACTAGAATCTATGACGCCTGAAGTGTTTCTGTAAGCCACACACTACTAGAATCTGTGACGCCTGAAGTGTTTCTGTAAGCCATACACTACTAGAATCTATGATGCCTGAAATGTTTCTGTAAGCCATACACCACTAGAATCTGTGACGACTAAAATGTTTCTGTAAGCCATACACTAATAGAATATGTGATGCCTGAAATATTTCTGTAAGCCACACACTACTAGAATCTGTGATGTCCGATATGTTTCTGTAAGCCACACACCACTAGAATCTGTGACACCTGAAGTGTTTCTGTAAGACACACACTACTAGAATCTGTGATGTCTGATATGTTTCTGTAAGACACACACCACTAGAATCTGTGACGCCTGAAGTGTTCCTGTAAACCACACACCACTAGAATCTGTGACACCTGAAGTGTTTCTGTAAGACACACACCACTAGAATCTGTGACGCCTGAAGTGTTCCTGTAAACCATACACCACTAGAATCTGTGACACCTGAAGTGTTTCTGTAAGACACACACCACTAGAATCTGTGACGCCTGAAGTGTTCCTGTAAACCATACACCACTAGAATATGTGACGCCTGAAGTGTTTCTGTAAGACACACACTACTAGAATCTGTGACGCCTGAAGTGTTCCTGTAAACCATACACCACTAGAATATGTGACGCCTGAAGTGTTTCTGTAAGACACACACTACTAGAATCTGTGACGCCTGAAGTGTTCCTGTAAACCATACACCACTAGAATATGTGACGCCTGAAGTGTTTCTGTAAGACACACACTACTAGAATCTGTGACGCCTGAAGTGTTCCTGTAAACCATACACTACTAGAATCTGTGACACCTGAAGTGTTTCTGTAAGACACACACTACTAGAATCTGTGATGTCCGATATGTTTCTGTAAGCCACACACCACTAGAATCTGTGACACCTGAAGTGTTTCTGTAAGACACACACTACTAGAATCTGTGATGTCCGATATGTTTCTGTAAGACACACACTACTAGAATCTGTGACGCCTGAAGTGTTCCTGTAAACCATACACCACTAGAATCTGTGACACCTGAAGTGTTTCTGTAAGACACACACTACTAGAATCTGTGATGTCTGATATGTTTCTGTAAGCCACACACTACTAGAATGTGTGATGACTAGAATGTTTCTGTAAGCCATACACTACTATAATCTGTGACACCTGAAGTGTTTTTGTAAGACACACACTACTAGAATCTGTGACACCTGAAGTGTTTCTGTAAGACACACACTACTAGAATCTGTGACGCATGAAGTGTTTCTGTAAGACACACACTACTAGAATCTGTGACACCTGAAGTGTTTCTGTAAGACACACACTACTAGAATCTGTGACACCTGAAGTGTTCCTGTAAACCACACACCACTAGAATCTGTGACACCTGAAGTGTTTCTGTAAGACACACACTACTAGAATCTGTGACGCATGAAGTGTTTCTGTAAGCTACACACCACTAGAATCTGTGATGTCTGAAATGTTTCTGTAAGCCGCACACTACTAGAATCTGTGATGTCTGAAATGTTTCTGTAAGACACACACTACTAGAATCTGTGACACCTGAAGTGTTTTTGTAAGCCATACACTACTAGAATCGGTGACACCTGAAAAGTTTTTGTAAACCACACACCACTAGAATCTATGACGCCTGAAATGTTTCTGTAAGCCACACACCACTAGAATCTGTGACGCCTGAAGTGTTTCTGTAAGCCATACACTACTAGAATCGGTGATGTCTGAAATGTTTCTGTAAGATGCACACTACTAGAATCTGTGATGTCTAAAGTGTTTCCGTAAGCCATACACTTCTAGAATCTGTGATGGCTGAAGTGTTTCTGTAAGCCATACACTACTACAATTTGTGACACCTGAAATGTTTCTGTATGCCACACACTACTAGAATCTGTGACGCCTGTTTTTGTTTGTTAGCCATACACTAATAGAATCTGTGATGCCTGAAATGTTTTTGTGAGATACTCGCTACTAGAATCTGTGATGTGTGAAATGTTTCTGTTTGCCACTCGCTACTAACATATCTGATGCCTGAAATGTTTCTGTAGGCCACTCGCTACTAGAATCTGTGACTCCTGAAATGTTTCTGTAAGACACACACTACTAGAATCTGTGACGCCTGAAATGTTTCTGTAAGCCATACACTACTATAATCTGTGACGCCTGAAATGTTTCAGTAAGCCATACACTACTAGAATCTGTGACACCTGAAGTGTTTCTATAAGCCATACACTACTAGAATCTATGATGCCTGAAATGTTTCTGTAAGCCATACACTACTAGAATCAGAAAAGAAGAGTAGAAGACATGCAACCGACTGTTTCTTTCATGAGCAAGTCTGGCCCTGAAGAGGGCCGTTTGGGGGTTGTACTGCCGCCGATGCGGGTAATCACCGCTACAGGATGGAGAGGCAGCGGGTTGGCAGGGGCGTGCAGCGATGCTCTGTATTTCTTTACTACTAGAATCAGTGATGCCTGAAATGTTTTTGTAAGCCATACACTACTAGAATCTGTGATGCCTGAAGTGTTTCTGTTTGCTATACACTACTAGAATCTGTGACATCTGAAATGTTTCTGTAAGCCATACACTACTAGAATATGTGACGCCTGAAGTGTTTCTGTAAGCCATACACTACTAGAATCTATGATGCCTGAAATGCTTCTGTAAGCCACACACTACTAGAATCTGTGACGCCTGAAGTGTTTCTGTAAGCCATACACTACTAGAATCTGTGACACCTGAAATGTTTCTGTAAGACACACACTACTAGAATCTGTGACGCCTGAAGTGTTTCTGTAAGCCATACACTACTAGAATCTGTGACGCCTGAATTGTTTCTGTAAGACACACACTACTAGAATCTGTGATGTCTAGAACGTTTCTGTAAGCCATACACTACTAGAATCTGTAATGTTTGATATGTTTCTGTAAGTCACACACTACTAGAATCTGTGACGCCTGAATTGTATGTATGTATGTATGTATTTTGGCTCTTATATAGCGCCAATCTCACACCCAAAGGCATGCTCAAGGCGCTCAACACGTTTCGGTGCAACATCTCTCCATGGAAGCTTTTGCCGCAGCGAAAGAGTCTTTGTCAGGGTTCGAGGTTGTAAATAACATAGTATCATCTGCGTAAAGATGGAATGACAGATGATGACTATCAATCAGGGCACTCAGTGATACTGTGTAGATGGAATATAGCAACGGTCCGAGAATTGACCCTTGAGGAACTCCACAGATGATAACCACCTCACTCGAAGTCCCTCCTTCCACAACAACCGTCTGTGTTCTTCCAGATAAGTATGATTGAAACCATTTGAAGGCTGTTGATGATATTCCTAAGTTCTTTAATCGGGACAGAAGAACACCATGATCGATGGTATCGAAGTCTGCTGAGAGGTCTAAAAGAGTCACGAGGGCAACCCGGCCATCATCAATAGCACATCGAATATCATTGAACACTCTCAGGAGTGCAGTTTCGGTGCTGTGTCCTGGCCTGTATGCCGACTGGAGTTTTGGGAGTTTCTGTAAGACACACACTACTAGAATCTTTGACGTCTAAAATGTTTCTGCAAGCCATACACTAAAAGATAATGTGAAGTCTAAAATGTTTCTGTAAGCCATACACTACTAGAATCTGTGACGCCTGAAGTGTTTCTGTAAGACACACACTACTAGAATTTGTGACGTCTAAAATGTTTCTGTAAGCCATACACTACTAGAATCTGTGATGACTGAAGTGTTTCTGTATGCCATACACTACTAGAATCTGTGATGCCTGAAACGTTTCTGTAAGCCATACACAACTAGAATATGTGACGCCTGAAATGTTTTTGTAAGCCATACACTACTATCATCTGTGATGTCTGAAGTGTTTCTGTATGCCATACACTACTATAATCTGTGACGCCTGAAATACTTCCAACAAAACCAAAACGAAATACAAAATATAACAGTTGGGTGGTTTAATGACTGTAGGTTTGAAGTCCTTGATTCTTTCCAGACAGTGTTCGATCATTTCTCAAGGTTCAGGACCAGCCCACTGTTACGAATCGAATGTGCCGAATGGTGTGTGCACGTGATTGTGTTTTGACTGTGATTATTTTTAGCATGAGTTGTGACGTAGTGACTGAGGAGTGTTCACATGTGAGCGAATGATCCGATTAATTGTATATTTGCCGAGTGAAAGCTGTGTGCGACACTCGAGCGATTGAACCCCAGGGAGACGGGTGAGAGCTGATTTTATGTTACCATTCTACATTGTAAATATCGCGGATGTATGATGATTGAGAGTGAAGGAACGAATGAGTGAGTTTGCGTTGTTTTCAGGGTTCTTCAGCCTGGTACGAGTCCCAGAGACGCTAGCTTAAGCTCGGAGCTCTACCGGCGGGGGCCGGTGTGGAGACTGTCGGCGGGGGCCGCTTGAGCGTTTGTAGCCCGAGTGTCGGCGGGGGCCGCTTGAGCGCTTGTACTTGTAGCGAGATTGTCGGCGGGGGCCTCTTGAGCGTCTGTAGCCCGAGTGTCGACGGGGGCCGCACGTTAGCTCCTGTGAGCCTGGGTGTGGGCCGGAGCTGGTGAGGGATTGTGTTTGTGCGGTGAATACACTTCGTTATATATCTGTGCTGGTGTTCGGGTTATTTCTTGTTTATTTTCATTCGTGCGGGCTAGGCTAACCCGAGGCCCAGTTAGCCTGTCTGTAACAACTGGCGAGCCTGCCTACTTCACCTTGTGTATGAGTACCTGAATTTGTGTTTTGTATTTAAGACCAAGTTAATTGGATTTCGGTTTGGCGCGGGCCAATCTTTTGATTTGTATGCTTTGTGTTCTTTGATTGTGATTTCACAGTTGCATGCTTTGGATTTGTGATCATTTTTTGGTTGATGTCATGGGCTCTGTGATTTGATGTTTTGATAAGCTCAGAGATTTCAGTTGCATGCGTCGGATTGTGTGATAATTTTGACTGATATTAGGTGCTCTGTGAGTGAGTTGATTTGTTGCTTGGCTCAGTACGTTCACAGTTGCATGCGTCGGATTGTGTGATAATTTTGTTGGCTTGATATTATATGCCCTGTAATTGATTTGATTTTCTGCTGTGCTCAGTGATTGCACAGTTGCATGCTGTGGATTGTGAGTTATTTTGAGTAAGTATGCTCTTAAGGAAGTGATTTTCTTATCTGTTCCGTCCATGTCACAATTGCATGCTCGGAAATGTGTGATAATTGAACTGTAGTCTCGGATGATCTGCATGTTTGTATTTTTCATGTTTTGAGTTGATGGCTCCGACAACTTGCATGTTTGTATTTTTCATGTTTTGAGTTGATGGCTCCGACAACTTGCGTGTTTGTATTTTTCATGTTTTGAGTTGGTGGCTCCGACAACTTGCGTGTTTGTATTTTTCATGTTTTGAGTTGATGGCTCCGACAACTTGCATGTTTGTATTTTTCATGTTTTGAGTTGATGGCTCCGACAACTTGCATGTTTGTATTTTTCATGTTTTGAGTTGATGGCTCCGACAACTTGCGTGTTTGTATTTTTCATGTTTTGAGTTGGTGGCTCCGACAACTTGCGTGTTTGTATTTTTCATGTTTTGAGTTGGTGGCTCCGACAACTTGCGTGTTTGTATTTTTAATGTTTTGAGTTGATGGCTCCGACAACTTGCGTGTTTGAATCTTCAGTGCCCGGGAGGACAATTTCGCTGCTGCTTGTAATGGGGAAAGAGGGTGGTAGTTGTATTGTGTGCTCGCAGACTGGCGGGTCGATCTCGGTTCTTGAGTTCTGGTATTGTAATTGTGGCCCATTTCTTTGAATGTTGACGTCATTGTTCTGCGTCATTATTGTTGATTGCGTGAGGAGAAGGAGACGAGAATTTTTGGCTCTCGGGATCGGTTGAGTGGAGGGAGAACGGAGGAAAGATGAGAGAGGAGGATGGTGAGGAGGAAGAAGAAGATGAAGAGACGAAGAGAGGAGGGAAGGGGACACAGAGAGGATAGAGAGTGAGCGGAAGAGCGCTGGCAGATGTGGAAGGTCGGTGAAAAACGTTTTATTTAATTGTCAAGGGTTGACCTGAAAGTTTTAAATGGTTAATTTTAGAAGGCTGACCGATACTGGTTGTAAAGTTAAAAAATTGGAGGTTGAACAATAACTAGGTTTGCTGCTGTGTGTGTGTGTGTTGGTCTTTGGATATTTCCTTGGACAGAGAAAGAGAAATGGAGGTTTTGATTAAGTTGTGATAGGACCAGAAATTCATGTAACGGTCGTTTTGCTTTTATTTTTCTTTTCTGTCCCCTGTTACGGACTTGTGTTTAGTGATTAAATGTATTGAATCTGGGACCTTGTTGTAGAAGTGATTGATCCCCGTAACAGAGGATTAGAAAGTGGGGGCTCGTCTCGGGATATTTAATTTGAAGAGAGTAGAGAGTGGAGGCTTGTGCCGAGGATTGATCTGTTTTTGTATTTGAACCATTTTATTGAAGAATTGAGCGTAGAAGAATTGTACTGTGCTGATCCTTGAGTGACATTTTTGACATTTGGTGTACTGCCTGTGGTAGCAATGTCCCGATTTTTAAGTAACCCGTCTGTGCGAGGGATTAAGAGAGCAAAGTTGGAAGACTTGTTGAAGTTGGCAGAGGAAAATGAGATTGGGGTGGCTGAAGAATTGAGATGTGATGTGAAGGCCCTGCGAGAGTTGCTGATAGCGGAAATGTTTCCCGAGGACGATACTGATGGAGAAAGTAATCATGGGGGAATAGAAGGTCAAGAGGTTAATAAGAAAAAGGACATCTCAGGTCTCACCTTTGATCAGCAGTTACGCTTAAGGCAGCTGGAGATAGATTTTGAAGTGAAGAGATTGGAAAATGAGAGAGAGTTGGAAATGAAGAGATTGGAAAATGAGAGAGATTTGGAGATGGAGAGATTGAGAGACAAAGAGAGGGAGAGGGAAGATAGAGAGAGGGAGAGGGAAGATAGAGAGAGGGAGAGGGAAGATAGAGAGAAGGAGAGGAAAGATAGAGAGAAGGAGAGAGAATTTATGCGAAAGAGATGGAAAATTGAGAGAGATTTGGAGATATTGAGAGAGGAGAGGCGGATACAGAGAGAGAGAGAAGAGGATGAAGAGAGGGAGAGAGATTTTGAAATTAAGAAATGGAAAATTGAGAGAGATTTGGATATATTGAGAGAGGAGAGGCGGATACAGAGAGAGAGAGAAGAGGAAGAATTGCCAGTGGAGAGAGGAGACAAGGCAAATGAGATGCCACATCTGTGTTCATCCGACCCTGCTGATGGTGGTGCTTGTGTTGACAGGTGTGAGCAGGAGCCAGCAGTGGTCAGGCTAGAGAGCTGTGAGGTGTGTACCAGTTGCCCAGTGGCGAAAGTGGAAGGTGAGGGCGAGTGTGTAGAGACTAATGTGGAGTTAGGAAACTCGTTGTTGTTGCCCGTGATGGGTGATGGTCGGTCTAGAGATCGAGAGAGAGGTGGTGGCGAGTTAGGGCCACTGGCCTTGGGTTCAGAGCAGGAGGGAGAGAGGTTGGTTCTAGAGGAAGAGCGGAAACGGGACCCTGGTTCACGTGATCTGTGTGAGCAGGCAGAGGAGAGAGAGAGTGACGAATCTCCAGGTTTCCTGGGAGGAGGTGTGTTTGTGCTAGGAGGCCAGGCCCGGGATGCACCTGTGTTAGAGAGGTGTGAGATGAGCCCACTAGAGAAAGTGGAGGAGGAAGGTGTGAGTGCGAAAAAGGAGAAAGAAGTGGAGGTAGAGGTCAGGGAAGAAGTAGAGGAAGAGGTCGAGGAAGAAGTGGAGGTAGAGGTCAGGGAAGAAGTAGAGGAAGAGGTTGAGGGAGAGATCGAGGAAAAGGTCGAGGGAGAAGTGGAGACAGAAGTCGAGTATAAGTCTTGTGTGATGACTGGTGTGGAATTGACTAGTGATCTGAGAGAGGAAGTGATGGAAGCTATCACATGGGCTGCTGAGAATCGAGGAGAAGTGAAAAGAAGAGTGAGGAAGTTGTACAACTGGAGGAAGAGGAAAAAGCGATCTGAACTCTGAAAGATGGTATAATGTACAGGCTAAGGAGCGAATTTTTTTAACCTGGGGAGAAAGTTTTACTGTATTTACCTATTGATCGGTCAGCCTTGCAAGCAAAGTATTTTGGGTCGTATGAGATCATACGTCAGGTCAGTCCAGTATGGTACATTGTATCGACCCTTGATAGACGAAAGAAGACCCGGTTCTGCCACATCAACCTATTGACAAATTCTAGAGTCCGGAAGGAATTAAAGAAAAAGTTGCAGCACCTGACCTCCGAGCAACAGACCCAGCTGGAGGAGCTCCTACAAGAGTTTGCGGGTTTGTTCACCGACAAGCCCACCGTTACCACCATGGTGGAGGCAGATGTGGATGTGGGAGATGCTGCTCCCGTGCGTCAGCGTCCATATCGGGTGAACCCGATGAAGAGGAAGATCATCGAAGCAGAGATCAAAAGCTTGCTGGACCAGGACATTCTGGAACGCTCGACGAGCGAGTGGTCCTCTCCATGTGTACTGGTGCCAAAACCTGGAGGACGTTACCGATTGTGCGCCGACCTGCGCAAAGTAAATCAGCTGATCAAAGCTGATGCATTTCCCTTGCCCCGCATAGATGACTTGATTGACGAGATTGGTGCTGCTAAGTACCTGACAAAGTTGGACTTACTGAAAGGCTATTACCAGATTCCCCTGAGTGCTCGTGCCAAGAAAATACTTACCATCTGCACTGCTTCGGGACTCTACCAATTCAGGAGACTGCCTTCAGATTGAAGACCGCCCCAGCTGTCTTCCAAAGACGGATGAACACTCTCTTCCAGGATTTATCTTGTTTTTCAGTGTACTTAGATGAGGGACTGCTGGCTAGTCATTCTTGGGAAGAACATTTAGCCAAAATGAGAAGTGTTGTCAGGAGACTGGCCTGTGGTGGAGGCCTGATTGTGAACTTGTGGACAAAAGTGACTTTGGACAAGTTAGGAGACAGTACACAGGGATGTCGTCGGCGTAGTGGACACTGTGATTTAAGCGATGGGTGGTGTGGACACGGAGAACATGGATCTTGATTAAGTGACTCCCTGAACTTTGTGCAGAGACCAGGAGCATACAAGTAACATTATGCTAAAAGGACTGTGTAGAAATCCAGTGTGGGGTGCACAGTGTGTGGTGGAGTAGAAGGAATCCGTGCATCTGACTTTCCCTGCCAAATGACGTGTTGTGGAACTGTAGGGCAGGAATGAAAGCAGGCACACCCTAAAAGTCGTGGAAGCACTTGCTATGATTGTCAGAGAAGTGTGGAAATTGATTGTTTCTTTTCAGCGTATTTGTTCACATGAGTTCCGTATTCTGTTCAGACTTGTTATATTAGCCTAACTTTTGACCTCCCCGTTGCGGAAGGGAGCGACGTTTCGGTGGGGATATCAGTGCCAAGGGGCCTGTGACCTTTTTAAAAAAAGTTGGGTTGTGTTGTGCCTCTATCCTGGCAGAGTCGGATCTGTCTGAACCTTTCGGGGTTGATGTCTATGACGGTGCTTTAGGTTGGAAAGCTGTACTGTTTTAGGTCGAATTGATGGTATCGACCCCTGTGAGTTCTTTTATGGAAGGTTTACGGGCATGAGTTGTGTTATTCTACGGTCGATAAAGAAGCCTTGGGTCTGATGCAGGCTCTAAAACATTTTGAGATCTATCTAAAGGGTCATCTAGAGCCGGTGACTGTGCTTACTGATCACAATCCGTTAACTTTCATTCATCACATGAAAGCAACAAATCAGCGCATTCTCCGCTGGAGTTTGGCGTTGCAGGAGTACAATCTGTCCATTCTACATATTCCTGGTTCTGAGAATGTCATGGCTGATGCCCTGTCTAGAGTTTTTGAGGTATAAATTCATGTGTATTGATGTATATAAACCTATATCTGGACAGATAAGCACTGGAAATGTTGAAAGAAAAGAATTTGTTGTCCCGTGTAGGAACAAGCAAATTCTTTTCGTTTAAAAGGTGGGGGATGTAATGGGGAAAGAGGGTGGTAGTTGTATTGTGTGCTCGCAGACTGGCGGGTCGATCTCGGTTCTTGAGTTCTGGTATTGTAATTGTGGCCCATTTCTTTGAATGTTGACGTCATTGTTCTGCGTCATTATTGTTGATTGCGTGAGGAGAAGGAGACGAGAATTTTTGGCTCTCGGGATCGGTTGAGTGGAGGGAGAACGGAGGAAAGATGAGAGAGGAGGATGGTGAGGAGGAAGAAGAAGATGAAGAGACGAAGAGAGGAGGGAAGGGGACACAGAGAGGATAGAGAGTGAGCGGAAGAGCGCTGGCAGATGTGGAAGGTCGGTGAAAAACGTTTTATTTAATTGTCAAGGGTTGACCTGAAAGTTTTAAATGGTTAATTTTAGAAGGCTGACCGATACTGGTTGTAAAGTTAAAAAATTGGAGGTTGAACAATAACTAGGTTTGCTGCTGTGTGTGTGTGTGTTGGTCTTTGGATATTTCCTTGGACAGAGAAAGAGAAATGGAGGTTTTGATTAAGTTGTGATAGGACCAGAAATTCATGTAACGGTCGTTTTGCTTTTATTTTTCTTTTCTGTCCCCTGTTACGGACTTGTGTTTAGTGATTAAATGTATTGAATCTGGGACCTTGTTGTAGAAGTGAT